>JAANSN010001331.1:0-35111 GCA_036850665.1 Dicranocentrus wangi | reverse complement strand
AGTTTACTGTTGGGAAAAAGTGTGTTCATGTTTAATGTGACATAAAATACAATATCGTTTTTGTGCAAGAGGGGTCGGTCCTCTCTCTAGTTGCCACATACCAGGTTCTACATATATTTGGGAAATAGTGACTCGAAAACTTTTAGAGTTGCCGACTTTTCTGATAAAAGTAAATAGTCATAAGCATGCCAGTTGGTCGACAGGATCGGTTGTGATATGGATGATGACGACATGGTAAACTTAACTTCATCTTTATGACTTTCCTCATCTTCTCCCTCTCTCTCTCTCTCTCTCTTCTTTCATCAGTGTGTCGTGGTGGCGGGCGGCCTCGTTTTCTCGTCGTCGTCCTCCTCGTCATGATCATGAAAAGAAAGCAATCTAATTAGTAAACCCTGTCTTACTTCCTGTACACAAGTTGGCATGTGTAAACGCAATAAAACTTGTCAACCTTTTGCGGTGTAGTTATAGTAAGTATATATAGTACCTTGGCATATTGTGTCGAGCTAGTTTTTGGCAGAGCTCTGGCTGGATCATATACGAAAGTATGCTCTATATATCTGTATGTAGCTGACTGAATAATATGTAAGAAGATTATGTTTAATATGGCTATATGGACTTAGACTTCTTTCGAAAATGGAAATATTGCCAGCCATAACATGTATGTGGAGCGGTGTTGGTGTTGATAATAATATTATGGGAAATGGGAATGAAAGTAAAAGTGAAACCGTTATATTTTGTAACTACCTATGTATAAGTGTTGAAGGAGTAATTATATTAGCAGTTCCTAAACCAGCACATTGATTTCCGACTATTTCATTTCGTCACTTTCACTTCTCTTGGATCTGACCTGACTGATGTTTCTGTTTCTTTTTTCTGTTTTGCAGTGCGTCTTATACTTATGGTCATTAAAAATAGCCTACCCAAATACATTATATCTTCTTCGTGGGAATCATGAATGTCGACATTTGACTGAGTATTTCACTTTCAAGCAAGAATGTAAGCAAAAAATACGACTTTAATTCAAATCCGCTATTATTAATCAAGATGAAATGTTTAATTTTCGTAATAACTTTTGTCTTTTTAACATGTATACAGGCAAGATTAAGTATTCTGAAAGGGTGTATGATGCATGCATGGAAGCTTTTGATTGTCTACCACTTGCGGCTCTCATGAATCAACAGTTTCTCTGTGTGCACGGTGGACTCTCCCCAGAAATCCACACTTTAGATGATATTAGAAGGGTAAGTTGACTTTTGCAGAACCCATCGGGTCTCATTAGATACCTGATACATACGGTAGTGTGCAGGATTTATAATTTTATAGTGGCAACGTCGAAGTTTGCACTAATGTCATCTTAAACAATAGTGTTGATATTCTTGTTTTATTATTATTTTCCTATTCACAGTTGGATCGATTCAAGGAGCCACCAGCGTTTGGGCCTATGTGCGACCTCCTGTGGTCAGATCCATTGGAAGATTTTGGAAATGAGAAAAATACATCAGAGCATTTTACTCATAACACAGTTCGAGGGTGCTCATACTTTTATAGGTAAGACGTTTAACTAGTTTCATTCATAATACGACATGGCTCGTGTGATCCAAGATTTCCTTTAAACGTAATGTCATAAATTATTCATCCTCCAATTTTAGCATTTTCCCAACCAACCAAATCCATATACAATTAAGCATTGCGAATACCCTTCTTACAATTATATAGTAAGACAGATTGAGACAAACCAGCGATACAACAATTTCTTCATTTTTTTATTGTTCTCTCGCTTTAGCAAACACAAATGGAATAACTCACACATCCGGGAATATTTAAAGCAATTTGCCAAAAATTATGCAGTGATGTTTATGACGTAAACGAAACATCGAAAGTATTTCATGTATTTTGATGTAAAGAGCCCCTGAGTAGTGATTTTGCATTAAATTTCGTCGTTAAGTCGTACCGGGCGAGGAAATCCTATATAGCTCAATATTTAAGCTAAGTTGTTGGGCTTTAGGAGAATGAACATGAAGTGATTTCCTGAACAATTTCCGTTGCTTAAATTGCTCGTAATTGTAATATGAAAGGGGAACTTTGACGGGACACAGTATGTTATTTAATTCCTTTCTCTCTCTTCGCAATCACATTGTAAAAGAAACTCTACTCTACATGGATTGTTTAAAAAGGGTAACCTATAACCCTCATCCATAATAACATTCTCCATAGAACGTAGCTTGAAGAAGACTGGGTACTTTTCCGCGTCTTTTTGTCTAGACAAAATTCATCAAAAAAGCTTTTGTTTTTCGTATCAAAAGTGGAATGCTCGTCTTGTCGTCTTGAAAAGATTATTGGGGCAGCAGCAAGGAGCCTGCTAGAGAATCGGATTAATTGCGAGTTTTTCCCCTCTTGTTGTTCATAAAGCAGCTTTTCCTCGTTCTCTCTGGTTCACACTGCCACGTCTTGTTTTTCTTGTTGGGAGATCTCTGCAAGTGGGAAACATGCACGTATCAGTTAACATTTTCCCGTGAGCTCTGCCATGGGAAGTGACAGCATCGGTATAGTCATTAGGTCATTAGACATGAGCCCTGGCCCTGGCCCTGTTGAGTCGCCATTCTGGTTTTTTAAAAATAATAACCGCGTGTTATATTTTTGGGTGAAAATAATATATTATAGTTTTATTTTGATGATTTACTATGGGTTGTGGTAATAATGTGATTGGTATACGTCAATCCTGAAATATTTTTGTTACATGCAATCAGTATATTGAATAGATACAAAATTGTTTTGACATACAGTAGCCCATCTAGTTGATACAAACTAATAATGTGTTGTGGTAAAAAAATAACAGGGGCCATATTACACAAAGCGTCATCTTCACAAAGGTTTTTTCGCCTTTTATAGTTTACCTTCACCTATCCACGCAAAGGTCTTGTCCACCACCGTGTGTACAAAGGCACACCGAAAATACGTCATTTAGTCAAGTCTGGGAGGCTCAGTCATTCGACACGTACGACGTTGACATACATTCTTCTAGTATCCGATTAAAGTCAACAAGTCCTTTCCCCCAAATTCTTTTTGGACTTTCTTTTTTGGTAGAACACGAAGAACGTCTTCGTTGTTTGTTTTTTTTGGTTGTTGTTGTTGTGCACATGCCTTATAAGCACAATAAATCATCTTGTTTGGAGGGTAAAGTGTCTCCAAATAGTTTTTAAAACCAAGGTTCCTTTGATGTTATTGTGTTACCCGTTGTTCCGTGTGACCTACTCATCTGTGTCCACCAAATTTATCGTAAGTATACTACATAACACCACCTCCTTGTTGTCTCGATCCGGTTATATGCCATTAGTGATCACAGCAAAAAAAAACTACGTACGACCATTAGTATTAGTATCTGGCGGGTGCTTAGGTCGTTATTATGACACAGCTAATTTTTATTGTCAGATATCTTGTTCGTAATTGGAAAGATGCTCGTAAAACAAGGGGAAGGGTCATGTAATGGTACAGTAATTATTGGGAAATTGCCTTTCTCCCTTTTTTTCCAGTCTGTTTGTGCCAAGGAAGGGTGAGAGAAACACAAGTGTAGCGTGTAATATAAATATGAGTGCACTCCACTCACTCCATATATAGCTCCACCACATATGGTAATATCTGTTTTTCCCCCCATTTGGATACTATATATAATCTGACTCAACTCAGAAAAAGCAATCGGGGAAAGTTACGCCCAGCAAAAACAAAGTTCAACGCGTTATTATTACTTTTTTTCGCTGATAAAAAAGTTTCCTCCACACATGGAGAATATTGCGGAACACGGATGTCTTTTATATTGGGTAAAAAAGAAACCTTATTAAAGCGCTCACGACGAGGAGGTTTGGCTCAGTCAGTCTGTTGTGGTTGCTCTACTCTTCCTTCATCTTCACACAGCACTACTGTCAGCCCCGTTTAATCCAATTGATTTCTCATGCGTTGTCCGCCACCACGCCACACACGCTAGTAGATAGGGTTCTCACTTGCATTGTGTTATAATCAGGGCTACCACATTACCACCATTTGTTTGAGAGAGAGAGAGAGAGAGAGATGCTCTATATGAAAAATGGGATTGACTTGGGAAGCAAAAGTGTTTGCAAACTTTTTTCCCCCGGATATTCCCTCTGAAAAGCTCCTTGACTGCAGTAGAGTAATACTACTACTACTGCACGAGTGAGTGGAGCTGTTAGAAGGTCACGGTAGTATAGTATGAGGGAGGAGAATAAAAAAAAAGTTATATAGACTCATTTTTGCATACATATTTTTTTTTTCTCGCGCTCACGCAAAATGTTTTGGAGCATATATGTGGAGGACCATGCATGATATGATTGTATATAGCAATCGTACGTTTAGCATCGGTCGGTAGCTATCACACAATATTATTATTAATTTTTGTTCATAAATGTACCTATGCAGTCTTTGGTTATAGTATAATATATAATAGGTAATATTTCAACGAGTATATATGTATATACTCCTCTTTCTCTCCTCTGTAATAAAGTCCGTTGTGTTAGCTCAAAATAATATGAAGAAAAATTGGGCTGTGTGGATGGATGATGATGATGGTTTAAAGGGAAAAAGGTTGCCGCTGTCCCTCCATTGTCAGCGCTACCTCTTTCTTGTTTGGTATGCAATTCCATGCATCCCACATTCCCGACTCAGCCTTTCCCACCTATATTTTCCCTGTGAAAGTAGCAACGCTAATATATTCAGTGCGTGTTCTCCTTTTGTCCTTTTTCCCGTTCCATGCATCCCATATAGCTTTCAAAGGGAGAGAGAGCAGAGAAAGGAGCCCTCTCGTCTTTTATAGCAATACATGTGGAATTTTGTAAGTTCTCCTGGGGTATGCACTTCACGAGTTTCCTCATCCGCCACCACTTTTCTCTGGGGTGCATGGAGGTCCGGGAATTCACGTTGAAGGCTGTTGTGTGAGTCTTATATGGAATCTTCTTGAGTAGATTATGAGAATGAGTGGATAATTACTTTGCATGGGGATGATGTTCATGATACCCCGTTCTCTACTCTACACACTTTCCATCTGGGCATGATCTCTGTTTTAATGAGACACAAGATGTGCGTGTGTGTATATGCATACTAATTTACTGTCGAGTCAGAGGAAATGATCCGGCTTGGATATACTAAGAGTAAGTATATTGATAACCATTTAGAGGAATCTCTATCTGCTGCCATGAAATGTGAAATTGATAGAGAACTTTGCTCTCGAGCGCGAATGGATTATGCGCCCTCTCCCCCCGTCTAGAATTCTATGGGGAGCGGAGGAGCGATTACAAGATCACATGTGAGTGAGTGGAAAATGAGGATATGTGAAGTATCAAAAAAAGGGATGCTTGGTGAGGTTGTGTACAACTTGGCGAGCCTGGGTTCATTGCAATTGATGGCCTATCTGTGGAATTGAAGATAGGAGAGTTATCTCCGCGTACAAGGGATAATGGGCCAGCCGAGGCGAGGGAGCAGTAGAGCAGCAGCAGTACTGCAAGGAAAGCACATGAATGAAGTTGGTGCTGATAGTGACTTTTGTGTATATACCCATGTCGTTTCCGTAAATAATAGAACATTCTTCCGCATGTTCTCTCTGTCTTGTTCATTTAAGTTGTGTTCAACCCACTTTTTCTTATAATGACCGACTTCCTTATACTCTCTCTCCCCTTTTGTTTCCTTATGGAGCAAGCAAGAGCATCTTTTTAAATTTTGTGAAGACTCAATGTTGTTCGCCACGACGGACACGGACGGGGAAGGCTTAAGTATACTTTTTACGTTGAGCGTAGAGTAGAGAGGGGTGTCTACGAATATTTAAATAATGTAGGAAGTTGTTGAAATAAAAGGAACCTCTCGAAACTACACAACGAATGTATCCGTGCCCGATAGCTCGTCCTCGTAACACTCCCGCTTCCTTCATAACTTTTATCCATCTCCTCTCCTCCTTGCAGAAATACGCGTCTAGCCCACATCTCTCTCTCTCGCTCGCTCGCGCTCTCTCTCTCTCTCGTTGTGTATAGGCATTTTTCTCGTTGAGAAAACTTTTTTATGGAGCTAAAACTGAATGAATCCAGTGCGGTGTGATGATGGTAGCCCGTTTTCCCCTTTCATCTTTTCCCCCTTCTTTTATTCGGATAAAGCAAGGAGGAAAGTCGAAGGACACGAGATGACTTTTGGTTGACAATTTCCAAGTTGAACTTTAACAAGTTTTTTTTCATCCTTTTCCTTTCACTGTGTAAGCTGTAGATTCAAGGAATAGGGAAAAAATTACATGTGCAATTGGTGAGAGAGAGAGAGGGGCTAACCGTAACAACGTGATGGAGAAAATGGAAAATGGCTTGTGGAACGGAGGAGGAAAAAAAGTTGAATGTAGAGAAGTTTTTCTCCTTCTTATGTAAGATGCCTAAGGGTGTGCTAGTGGTGATGTTATATTAACAAAAAAAAAGTTATATAGATTGGAACACAAGGTAAATATACATTATATATATATATATATCTATATACAAGTTGACTTTGCTGAACTGACATGCATGACGTTTTCTCCTGTTGATGCTGCTGCTGCTACTGCTGCTTTCCAGCTTTCCTTTTGCCTTCACTGTTTGGATTGGTTAAGAGTGGTCGTCGTCGTCTCTAGCAGTTATTTGTATTCGGTAGAACGATGGAACAATGTTTACGTGTGTGGTAGTGGTCCATTGCACCAGCAAGCTAGTGAACGCTTGTAGTAGTTGTGCTACCATGTTTCCGTGAGTTGCTTTGCTATCGTCTATATAGTATACAACAGGGAAACGCAACATTCACATGCAGTTAGTTTATACTGAAAGGAGAGAGACTTTGTAGTCGAATAATATGTACCGTGTTATAACACTATTATATTATTACTCTTTTTGCAGACCGTTGGTTTGGTTGTGCGATGCAGACCCTTTTTATAGTAGTAGTAGTCGTAGTAGGATCCAAAAGCTGGATCCTTTTGGTGGCTTTTTGGCAGCAGCGTTTTTCCAAGCGCATGCCCTCCCCTTCCCTTTGCTTAACTTTTATGGTTATTGTGACTGTTGGGAAAGGTATAAGTAAAATACCCTGTATACACAGGGTTTTCGAGGTTTCCTACCACTTTTTGGCACACACACACACAGCCATAGCCAGAGTTGGCTTTCCTGTGCTCCTAGTTCCTTTTCCCTCTTCATATTGCACACACACACACACACACATTTATCTAGCAGCAACGAGCCGAGTATCCTTATAGAGACACAAGCCTTTTGTATCTAATCCACAAAATCAATGTTATGATTTTGAGAAAATGCTCCTCTACCCCAACTCCCAACAGTAGAGAGGAAGTTACTCTCTCCTTTCTCTTCTTTAGGAATTCACTTCTTCAACCTTTTGTCTTGAGTGAGATGAGTGGAGTTTGAGAGGTATATATATTTGTGCGAAGCGTAGTAGTAGGCTGGAGAAACGGCTTCCAGGCAAGCAGGTTCCACTTCTTGCATATGTAGATGAAATGAACCCTGGTATAGGGGAAAGGTTGGATGGTTTTATTGGAAACATGGTGGTGGTGGTGGTGGTGTGGTGAGGTATTCTCCAAGCTTCAAACGGTGTAAACACTGGCATAGTCAAAGGGTTCTTCTCCCTCACTATAATATATACCTACGTTTCCAGTAAAAAAAAACTGTTTTTGGGTACTCACCCCCGCCCGCGTTTTCCAGTTTCACGAACGGAAAAAAAATCGTCTAGAGAATTATTACATGCTGTATATATGAATGATCGAATACATGAGCGAATGCAAACCCTGCGTTTTTAAACGTGAGGTTTTTGTATATATATTTTTTTCCGCTCCTTGGAATTCTCAGTTGCCCATATGGTACGCGAACAGACGAACACAAGAACATTGGGGCTCACATCTCGTACCAAAGGCGAAATGGCTGGATGTGTATGCAAAAAGAAAATCGGTATGAAACCTTTCTCTTGACAGACGATAATACACTTTCACAATCAGTCGCTTCTCCGAATTTTGTTTGGAGTCGGGGAGAAAAAAGTAACAAATTGGAATCACTTTTCTCGTGTACAGAAGAGGGAGAAAACTTAGCAGCTTGTACGACTTTTTTTTCATATGGATATACCTATGCATATACGAAGTTGTTAAGAGATGTGACGTTGTATACTGGCAATTGAGTTAAGTTCTCCATTTCAGCCTTTAAGACGCTACGAGTAGTGTCTAATGGGGAAGGGGTAGAAGCTGTTCACACAGTATATATATATATGTATTGAGCGAGTTTTCTACGTACATATTTTCTGGTGAAGGTGGAGTAGTAAGGCATAAAAGAATTCCCCTCTTCATCTGGTTACAATTCCTCGAAATCCATTTTATCTTATGGGTAGGCAGTAGGCAGGCACAGGCAGGGGTGCAACTAGATTGGAAAATGATGAACTCAACTTCAACTAAGTAACGAAATGGAATTTAACGAAGGAAATGATGCGGCTGGAGAACAGTGATTGGATGGGACACTTTATATGAGGCGTAATACAACCATATATAGAGCGTATGCAAATAGGGGAAGAGTTAATTTACCATTTGTTTGCTACAATGTTTTTTCTCGTGCATCCTCTCCTCTGAGCCCAAAAAGTACTGACGACCGACGACGATGACGGTGAGAATGCAAATCACTTAAATGGGAAATGCTATATACCTGGAGGGTGAATAAAAAAGGTGGCAAGCTTCCAGGAAATGGTTGGCTTGTCCATGGGATTGCGTGCATAAAAACAGGATATTTTTTAAATAAGGAATATTCGGATAGATTAATAGGAATGACGTGACATGTTGTTGTGAGTAGAGTAAACTGCCAACTTGAACTCATGTTTGATTTTCCTTGTAGCTATGCAGCTTGCTGTGATTTCCTTCAAAACAATAACCTCCTGTCCATAATTAGAGCTCATGAAGCGCAGGATGCCGGGTAAGTTTTTTATGGAAATACTGTAGGCTCTTATATGTACAGGTTAAGTTTGATTACCGGTCTGTTATTTATTTTCAAAATAAACTAGATACCGAATGTACCGAAAAAGTCAAACAACAGGTTTTCCATCGTTAATCACGATCTTCTCAGCTCCTAACTATCTCGATGTGTATAATAACAAAGTAAGTAGTTTTTCCCGCTATTCCCGAATTCTATAATATTGTTTCGCTGAGTGGGACATTAAAACATTATTTAACGATTACTCTAATTAAATTACAGGCTGCCGTTCTTAAGTACGAAAACAATGTCATGAATATCCGACAGTTCAACTGTTCTCCTCACCCTTATTGGCTACCCAATTTCATGGATGTTTTCACGTGGTCTTTGCCATTTGTTGGCGAGAAAGGTACCTATATACTTTCTATACTTATAAAAGAGTTTTAAGATCTACTGGCGTACACCCAACTATACCATTGTTCTGGATGCGTTTGCAGTGACCGAAATGCTCGTCAACGTTCTTAATATCTGTTCTGACGATGAACTAATGGCGGAAGGGGAAGAAGGTGCTGAAGACGGTAAGGCAGTTTTTCTAAATATTTCCTCTACGTCGCTCCCATCATCATTATTTTACATTTATCATCTTTTAACTGCCAATTATATCTATCTGTAAAGTTACATGGTTGTTTTTCAAAAACAAAATCAAGTTGATTTGAACGTAGGCTCAGATTACAAAAAAAAGAAAAAGAAAAGAAACGAAAACAGATTGATTACGTACAATCAATTACCAGGAGCAGATCTGTCATGCATATTATACTTCATCGTTATAATAATAACAGTGCTATATATAAATATATATATATCATATTAGAACTCACAAGTCTATAGAATCGACACAAAGGGCCACAAACTTTTATGTGGTTTGGTGAAAGTTAGCCTTTCTTTGTAACCATTTTACGCACTGTAGTCGCTTGAAAAGCTACAAAAGTGAAATTACTACCTTTAATTTTCATCATCATTCCCTTTTCAATCTACAAAACTACTCACCACTTTATATAACTACAACCATATACATACCTACTATTTAGCTGGAGCTGGAGTACTTTTAGTTTCAAACTTTGAAACTTGCAAAAAAGAGTATCTCAAAAACGCTTTGCTGTTTCAGATACAATAATTAGTGCTTTTATACGTAGCTCGTTATGAATGAACGAAGATCATAGCATAGCTAGCTATCTAGTCTTGCTTTTATTACAGTTTAGTCGAACGAAAGGGATCCACTGCTAGAACCACTTGTTCCTTTGTAATTACTTTTTTCTCTCTCTCTCTCTCTCATTTTCTTGCTTTGATCACACAATTTACCTCTTGTAGAGTTTAAAACAATGTAGAATTCCATTCTGTTTTCTATAACTCTAACATATTTCTCATCTCTCAAAAAAATTTTTTATTGTCACGTCCTTTCCAAGTAGAACATTAAACTCTAGCGCAAATTGCACTCCTCCTCGTCCCGCATTAATATCTTCTTGTATACCTAACACGTTATTTATATTTGAGTCAAAGTAAAAGTTAAAAGTACAGCGCGGCCTTATATTGCTTGCGAAAGAAGAAGTTCGGGAAGCTCGGGACGTACAGAATAATGCACATAAATATAGGACTCATATATATATAATAAAAATCTCTATTCAATTTGCACTCTTTGATGCTTTATTCCTTTTCGCCTTCTGAAATTTATCTAATATGTATGTGCCACTGCCACTGCCATATATAATAATAACACACGACGGTGCACCCCGGCTGGCTGTTCAGTTTGCCACCTTTTTCTTGTGTAGAAAAGAAAGGGATGATCTAACACCCGTAAAGCCATAGTCATATAGTGAAAGTCAAAACGTGTTTGCCTTTCCGCTTTTACTTGCAGTCGTTATTCGCTCTTTTTCACTTATTCGCAAACAAAGGAAATATTAAATATAGGCTTATTTTGATATCACCTTTTCGGGGGTGTTCCTGCCGTAAATGTTACTACTAGTATACTATATATTATACACACACACACGTTGTGTGTGGTTTTATGGTTATTTTGGTCGAGCTTTAAGCTCCATCGTCTTCTTCTTCTTTTTTCCCATTGACGTCATTCTTGTCAGCAGCACCACATCGTATCATCATCGTTTTCCCTTTTTACTTTCACCTTTGTGTAGTATGCATACATGTATAATATACCTACAAGGCAGGCACACACATGTAAACTTTTTTAGTTTAGATCCATCGGATTCTGGTAGTCACATTTTGCCTGTGTGTTGTACGTCGTACGTACGTACCTGGTTGCCAAATGTGTTTCGGAAGGTGCACACACACACACATGTAAATTTTACAAAACGAAAAACTTTATTTTACTGACTGACTGGCTGACTGACTGCTACCCAGGGAGGGGAACGCGCGTGTTGTGAGATGAGCACAATAGCGTCAGAAACCTGTCTTTCGTTTCCTTCGGCAGGAACTTGACAAGATTTTTTAATCTTCCGGAATAACATATGATGATGATGAGCACAATAGGAATCAAAGTGAAAGAAACAGACAAGTTCCATCAAAACAATATAACCGGCCATGTTGTGTGTTATACGTCGTCGCCTTTGGATAACGATATTCCTCATGTTTATTTTTCATCCTGTGTCTGCTGCGCCGGCACAGTGATGATGGCAGGTTATATAGGGATGTATGCGTGGCTGAGAGATTACATTGTTCGCGGTTTGGGTTTCGTCCGTATCAGTCATTTGGCAGACTTGGAAACTCACTACATCATCAGTTGAGTTGTGTGCACAGATTGACGGAAAGATGAGTAGAAATTCGTTTAGGGTGCGTATATATATATAGGGATATATTGAAAAACAGGAGGAGAAAGCAGCAGCAGCAGCAGCAGCAGCAGAGGATCATTCATATTCATAATAACAAAGTGACGAGAAGGAAGATTATCATTTATTCTCTTTCAGCAGCGGAGGAGGGGGAGAAAAGAGCAGCGTAGCAATTTTCCTTTCTGCACAGTTAAATTAATTTTTATTAGATTTGACTCTGCTGCTCCCCCCTTTGATTCCAACTGCCTTTTCGATGGGAAAGATCAAAGCAAAAGTATTTTCCTAAATCTCGCGGGCTGGCTATGACAGTGGTAGAAAACCATTCTAAAGAAAATTCAATTTAAACCACTTTGATTTTTATGTACTTTTGTAATAATAATGACTTCGGGTGAGACTACCGCGTAGATTGGAGCGAAACTCTGGGGTTCGACCTGTGACGCTGACGATGTAGCATAAAAGAGTTTCCTAGTTTCTTTTGACAGATTCACAACTACCTTGATCTCTCATCTCTCTCTCTCTCCACCACTCTCTGTTAGCAACACACAACATGTGTCAAATGAGGTGGAAAACTTTTTCTATATCCTCATGCACTAGTCAACTAGTCATACTATATCGCATATATATATACCAATAGCATCGCTGCATCTTTTAGAGCTTCCTTCCACACAGTTATCTCCATATATATATATTCTGGCTGGCATGTCATTCCGGCGGAATCACGAATAAAGATTTTGATTGGCTCAGGTTAGCTATCTGATTTGACTTACAGATGTAGATATTTGCGTTCGTCGGAGGTGGAGAAAGGAATTGAAATGATTGTAGTTCCACTGCTGCTGCTCCTGCTGCTATCCCTTTATTTGATCAATGTGTATTCCAGGGATTCCCTTGTCCACATCGTACTCCTATGTACATAAACCCAGTAGAAATAAATGGTGTCTACAGAAATTGATGGACAGGCCAAGATAGGGAGGCAAGTGCAAACACTAGATCAAAAGTTTGCCATCTGGGTCCACTCGTTCAGGGAAGAAGGCTGCCATGAATATCATTTATTCAGCAGAAGTCAGCAGCAGCAGTAGTGTATCGAATAATATATATGTCAGCGTAACACACACAGACAGAAGCTGGCTGGCATCCTATCAAAGTCGAAAGTAACAATGATGATAAAGGACAACTGCAAATATTGACAAGAAATGTTCCTGTCCTTTATATGTCCTATATGTATATCACCGTTGTGTGGCATAGCAGCATCTTGACTTGATACATATCATATCACTGTACAAAAAATGCATATAACTGCTAAGTTTTTATTTTCAACACACAATTCTAGCACTATTATCATATTCTTAAAGATGCATTCCGACTAACCTAGTCAAATAATATATTTATCATACTGTAGTAAGTAAAATGCTCTAACAGCAAGCGTCGTTGTTGTTTAGTCCGAAGCAGAAGCAACATGGGAATTTTCACCATACACCATAATGAAATTTTCAATGAATGATACGCGAGTTTAGGTGAAATGAAGAGGGACATATTTTCAAGTGATGACTCTATTTTTTACTACTGCAATTATGTTACATAATATTACACACACTTGTAGAACTCAATATATCATAGCTCTACAGTTTTTCAGTTGTTAGNGGTGAAATGAAGAGAGACATATTTTCAAGTGATGACTCTAATTTTTATTTACTACTGCAATTATGTTACATAATATTACACACACTTGTAGAACTCAATATATCATAGCTCTACAGTTTTTCAGTTGTTAGAAGCAAGGATAGGTAGTTATTTTGGTGTCATACAGTTTTTTTTGGCGAGATCGCTAGTCTCCTTCCAACTTTGTATGCCCCATGTGCCTCTAGAATTTAGAGAATTTCAGTCTTTTCATCGGGATTTTCATTGAAAGCACAACGCTGCATCATCATTCATGTGTCGTCCTGTGCAATCAATTTGCGTTCCATTTTGTTGACAAGCAAAAACGCTCTGTTCTTTGTCGCTTTCATTCATTCATTCATTCATTGCATTGCATTGCTGCCCCCACTCACTTGGTTCATAGTAGTTTGGTCGGAAGGTATGTATGTACTCTCATAGATTTCATTCAAGATTGTAATAAAAGAGTGGTGTCTGGAGGGCTATTTCGTATCAGAAATTAATTTGCTATTCGAATGAAATGATCCAAAAGTAGGGAAACTATACAGTATAATATGCAGTGTGGATGTGGTAGCTTTTTTGTAGAAAATGAGTGAAAGCACTCCGTCATACATTTTAAACGAGGGAAAATATGTAGGTTGGCTTCGTGTGTGTAGATTTTCCTAATTTGTGCCTATTGTTGTGTTCCCTCTCCATTGTATTCATTGAGTAGGAGGGGAGTTGATGACGATGATCATCATCATCATCATCTGCATTGCTAGAAGTGCAAGTACTACGTGTCCATTTACATCACTTTGTGATTTTCCGAGCTGGAGATGAAAGTACAAATAAGAATACAAAAAATAATATGACGTACTTCCATCATCAGATCATATCGTATGGTCGACATTTCACTGGACGTTCACTTCATTCCGTCTTCTTGTCAAAGAGGATTTAATTACTTTCTAGTCGCAAACCAAGACTTGTTCTCCCAGTGAGGACGACGACGAACGGCGTAAATGAAGTATTACATAATGGTAGTCGAGTACATGAAAGCCCTCCACTTTTCCCATTTTCCCATTTACGAACCATCTGCTCTATATTTTATATTTGCAGCCAGGGGTACGTACGCTACTGAGCCCTTTCACCAGGATTATCTCAAAGAAGGAGAAAAAAAAATCCAGAATAAATGATTTCAGAGCGCGCTACGTTTACGTATGTACGTATACCATTCTTGGAGAAAAAATACTTTCATGATGACCGCAATAAATAAATATATATAGTGCACCAGCATATTTATATTATATACATAATGTGTTAATTGTCCATCCGTAACTCTGAAAATACACGTAGCAATGTCGTAGCCGTAAATCCTGATACGTGCTCCACTTCCATCCATCCATCTAGTTCAGTCCAAGTTTTACTGGTTTCTCCTCTAACTTACGAGTCGCACGTGTATAAGTAATTTTATTAAAAGATGCAAGCCACCACTTGAATCCACTCTGTATAATGTTCCGAAGGAAAAAATATATATATTTTTTAAGGGAAACAACCCAAAGTGGGATAATTACCCATAAAAACCCAGTTTGAGACATGTAAATTCCACATTTTTCTAGAAAAAAAATAACTCGGTGAAAGCGACTGTCGTAAATTTTATGGCTGAGATCGGAAATAAAACCAAATTTAATTCATTTTCATACATATAAGCAAAGCATGGACTTACATGCTTGTCCGTGTGACTGGAATGGCGGCGGCGAATGGCAGAGTATATAATAGAGAAAGCGGCTCATATACGACGCACTACGTGAGAAATAAGCTTGGGATATTATTATTGTCCTTATTTTAAATTCTGTGCTTGCTTCGCTTGACACCCAAGTCCAGACTTCTCAACCAAGGAAACTTTGATAGAGCTGTGTAGGCAGGTGGTGTAGCTGTAGCTGTGCTAAAGCAGAGAGTTTTTATTGTGTACTAGGATTTATAACCACGTCGCATATTTCGAGGGAATCGAATAATGGTCCGTATAGAGTATGAATGTACCACGACCGATATTAGTCCGACGATATTATGATAGTAGTAGTGAGCAATATTATTATTATGCATATGATTCCAGTTAGTCTCGTTATCAGCGTACATAAAGATATGAATTTTATGTGCAGGAAGAACCCGACGAACCCCCATCATGCTTCTTACACACTGGAGTAACAGCGGCGTTTAGTTGCTTTTTTATGAATCGTACCACAATTTTAATATTGCAACATAAAGCAGTCAGTCAATATACAAGTATATAAGGTAGTACTTATGTAGAGTGAAATATTTTTGTATTTAAAAAAAACTACCCAAGTTTGATGTAATTCGCGCTAGAACATTATATTATATACTAACCAAGCAGTGTGCCTATATCTAGTTGTGGAGCAGTGAAAGTAAAAAGTTTAACAACATAATTTGCAAGCAAGCGGCAGCATAAAGTAGACTGTGACAAGTAGTAGGAGTAGCATCTAAGTTGTTTAGTGAAAATAAGTAGTTTAACGTACAACAGCGCGTTGAATGATTATTATGCTTGAACAGTAACATAAATAGAGGGCTGCTGCGCAAAGTAGTATGTAATAGTGAATCAGCGCGTGACTAAAATGTTAATATATTTTATTGAGTTCTAAAAAAACTGGTGGATTAGTTATTGCGACGGGCAGTCTAGAAAGGGGAAAAAATATGGTATCCAACATGGAGAGCGGACCACCATTAACTTTATACTTTTCAAAGTTTTTTTCTTCTCCTTCCATTCGAATTCCATGCTTGTTGAACGTCTCTGGAATGGCTGACAGGGGCACGTGAGCGCGGTAGGACGCGTGGAGTGGTCATGCACCAATAATTCGTATCAATAAAAATGAAGTCATTCAGAGAATTGTCGCATACACAACGGAAGCATCGTTGGATATACGTATTTCATGTTGTATGTAGTTGTGCAAGCTTTTTTCTCTTCCGAAATACATAAAACTGAATTAAAATTACCTCTCGCATAACGAGGAGGCATCTCTGCTGTCGCATTTTGGTTACACCCATCCAGCCTTATTCCCTTGATACTCTATCTAAACAATTAAGACGCATCTGAAGAATTTCAAGATGCTAATGGTCGATGTGCATGTCTAGCATTTTGACTTAAAAAGTGCATTTAGCTCTTTGAATGTTTGATGAATACAAGACAAGAATGAGGCTACTTACTTAGGAAAAGTGTACTTGTTTTAGGACCTGATGCACAAGTGTCTGAATCTGATGATGTACTAGATGTATTTACTACGTACCGTCAAAATTATGAGACATGCTAGCATGTAGGTTTATATATATATATATATATCGTCTTCGTGACTCTTTCCTCCCCTTAATTTTGGCAAAAAATACACTATCACTATCAATGCGATGAGCGGACAAATTGCATTGCCCTTAGCCTGATGTAGGAGGTTATATACTGTACTGTAAAATGTAAAATATACTGTACTGTTGTGTACTGTAAAAATTGTTTTCCATGTACAAAACTACTTGCATTGCACTTGCTTAAACCTGTTTATTATCCTACACTTTTTTCTTCACGGTTGGCATTGTGTCCTGAGACACACACTGTTTATATGGTTGTTAGTAACCCTTTATGAAAAATACTATATGCCATGCAGAAATCGGAATATTTATGTACAAAGCTCTCAATTCTAATTGTGACTGTTATATTAGGACAATATATCAGGCGACTGAGCGAGAGCAAAGAAATGGGTAAGTTCAGTTCAAAAACAGAAGTGATGATGCTGAGATAATGCCTGTTGAAGTCTGCACTTTCTCACCTGCATTTTTTTGGCTTCAAAATATATATTTTCCCCTTTAATTATTATTACGCCTCTGCCTTTTACTACCATCTTTTACTTACAACATACTTGCCTGATATACTTATATAATTTGGAAGCTTCCACCTGCTTTCTCCCGCGTATTTTATCAGCTCAAATGATTTGTTCTTTTTGGCATGGCCCAGCTTCCGTTTCTTTGTCTAAATATACTGCGCTACTAATAGCAAGTGTTTTGCGCTATTTTGATTACTTACTTGCTTGCTTCCAGAGAGATCGACTGGCAGAGCCGAAGAAGCACTTTTTGCAACTGTAGGTGCCCGTAGTAATGAAAATTGATGTTTGCAGGGAGTAGTAGGTGTAGGCAATAGATTATGTAGAAATATACCTGACTAGGAGTAAAAGTAAGTAGACGTGTTGTTCGTTGTGTAGAAATAGAAAATCTATCGTTGTCTAATAGTAGTCTGTCTGTCTGTGTAAACTGTGTACGTAGTAAAAAGAATTTATAGCTGGATTAGCAAATTATCAATGTGTAGTAAGTAGTACATTTTTAGAAAGAAGATATGCTGCATGAACTGCATAGAGAATTCCTATTCGAGTGTCTTTAGGTGTATGAGTCTGTCTTTTTGTAGAGTACAAAAGAATGAATGCCCTTTTTTTATTAATTGTTGGTTGTGTTGTGATTGGTTTTGGTGGTTATCATTGTGACACGTACCACTGCTGACCATTGACAAAACTTGCATCATATATACGTATCCCTCTTAAACATTTATATAGTATTGCAACTCTATATATTTCATGAATGTATTTCACGTACGTGCAACAAAAAAACCTTGGAATGAGCAACTCTCAGTATTTTTATTCTAGTAACCCACAAATCTCCAAAAATGGGTGTATCTATCTATCTATCTAGTTACATACACTTTATATATACAAAACTACTTAACATTAGTAGGGTTTTCCCGGATTATCGGTTCACAGGCGGCGGCGGTTTGCCACAATTTCAACAACGTGCACACTATACTGGTGAATGATGACAGTACTTTTGTAACCCTAATAATAATCTATCCATTATCACTTTGAAACTTGAAACATCAAAGCAGCTAGAAAGTACTTACCTACCTATGTTTGTCACGTTAATCTTTTCTCCCATTAGTCGAACATCAGTCTCACATTTTATCTGTAAAACCGATGCAAATTAATGCAACAGTAAAAATTACAACAAAAAAATGCATCCATCCTCAAACGGAGGATACCATGCCATACATTTTTATTACATCTTAAAATATATTATATACTTACCTGATGAACAACAACCTACTTGACTATAAAACGCTTGCGCTTCTTGAGTTCCTTAAGCGAAACTTAATTTTGGCTGTCTTCCTCTGACGCCTTTGGTAGTACTGCTTCATTTACCGTTAAGTTGCGCATTTTTAGTTTATTTTTTACATTGCCGCTGTTATTATTTTATTAACGCTGCAGTGCATAACAAAATTTACCGTGCTTTGCTTCCCTAGATAGTTTTTGCATAAAGTAGGCAACAATTATTATTGAATCAAGCAGATCTTTGAAGAAATAAGTCGTCGTGTTGGTGGAAGGTTAGTATATTTATCGTAAAAGCCCTACATAATATTAAAATGGAGGAACATGGACGGATGATCATTTTACATTTTAGGTTCATCCTTTAATGCAATGTTGTAGGCGCATATTATTATATAATATCATCATCATGTAGTTTGCTCTGGTCTGGTTTTACCTTGCCCAATTTGTCCCACCCATCAACTCATAAAACACTTTTCCGTGTGATACGTTTATATATACACACTCTGTTGGAATCCTTTGTGTGATTTTTGTGGAAACTGGATAATATTATATACCTATGCAATTTGACTGAAGTCATTAAGCTAAAAGTTTTTGTGTATTATTATGAGCGAGCGAGTGAGGCGTTGAGCATAAAAGCCTATGCATTTTAAAAGAACTCATTTTTTTTGGGTACGTGTTCAAGGTTTAGGATGCGTTAATAGAGAGACGAATTTTGTAACCCGAATAATGTTTAATGGTGGTGGTGATTGATTATTGGTGGTTGGTGTTTACCGTTATCTAAAGCACAAGCAAAACTAAAAATAAAAAAAATAAAAATACGCAAAAAAAGCAATAAAGAGTTCAGGTCTTTGGTGGTGAACTGTCATGAGTTAATACCTATATATTTATATATAATTACAATGTTGGAAATGATTTTAAGGTTGCATTTTTTTGAATTATTTTCTTAACTTATTATCGTTTCGTTCATTGTATTATTATTCTTGGTTCCGGTGGTGTTTTCTAAAGATGACGAAAGATATTGTTGTGACTGGGTCGTTAACTTTTTAAATGTCTTTATTTTATAGTATACAAGTGCTTTTGAGAACGTAGTGACGAATAATAATATGCATTTATATAGTAAAAACTATATTACTACTAGAGATGAGTATTATGAGGAATAATGTGAGTGACTTGCGATTGCTAATATTGCTACTTTCTCTCTACCTACCGTTTAGCGGCATCAGCTATGGCAAGGAAGGAAGTAATCAGAAATAAGATACGAGCCATCGGGAAAATGGCCAGGGTCTTCTCGGTCCTTCGGTAAGTCCATCCAGAGAGATACAATGACATTATGCCGTGTGTTCACCACTCACTCCCTCCCTCCCTCCCTCTGCTCACACTTTCACACAAAGTTTAATCGTGAAACTCTCAAAAGTGTCATTTTTATGACTGTCATTTCATTTCGTGTGTTTTAGTGAGGAAAGCGAAAGCGTATTACAACTTAAGGGTCTCACACCAACGGGCAATCTACCATTGGGAGCTCTGTCTGGAGGAAGGACTACACTTAGAAATGGTACACATATTTGGAACACATCAGCTTGCAGCTTTATGAACTCAATGACATGGTATTTAATAGTAGGCTCTCTGCGGTGTGGTGACTCATGACATGTTTTTTCGTTTCCGTTTATAGCTCTCCAAGGATTCTCAGCAAATCACAAGATTATGTCATTTGAAGAAGCCAAAGGACTGGATGCAATTAACGAGAGAATGCCCCCTCGCTCTGAGGGTGGTTCACCATCCTCTCCAAAAGCCTCATCGCCAACAGACGGACCACCAGCTCCAGCACCTTCACCAGCCGCTGGGAAGGATGGAAAAGCGAATGCGGCGAATTAGAATGAAAACAAAAACAGTGATTAATTAATTATTAATATTAAATTACTCTTACAACTAATTAGCTCCTTCTTGCATACAAAACACATATACATATAATAACAATATATAAATGAACATAATACAATACATAATTACACTACGAAAAAGAAAGCTAGGTTAAAAAAGTTAAAAAAAACTCGACGTACGACATCACGACCTCATATTGACATGGAATATAATATACATAATTATATAAACATTAACTGCTATACATTGCATATATACTTATACATTATGTAGCGTATAGGTACATATATACATACAACTAGAGCGTCTTATTACTAATTACCATACAAAATTATTACAATAAAAATTGGTTGTCTAAATATATTTTATGCCAGTTATTTTAAGTAACTTGATGTGTAATTATGTGTATGATGTACATGATTTAGCTTACACTTAAAAGCTATATCTCGAATAGGAGCAAAACAACAAAACCTCCAAAATCCTCTTAAGATTCTGTGCAATGTTATATCACAGTCATCATTAAAAAAAAGTCGTGCTAGGTTTAAAAAGAAAGTTTACAAAAATCGGTAGGCTACAACACTAACTTAGGAACTTGATGAGTACTTGGTAATAAAAAAGATGAGAGAAACCTGTTACGAGGTATTTATAGAATATACTATATCTAATGACATGATGAAAAGAGTACCGGTGAATTTGTAAGTCAGGTTGCGCAGTACATTTTTCTGAATTTCCCAAAGAAAGTCGCTTACGTCAACTGCATCCAGCGTATATATATGAAGAAAAAAGCTATAGATATTTATACATCGTATGGGAATGAGCATTATAATTTAGACTCCACAGGTTATACAAAAGAAAAATGGCTATAGGAATCAAATCCTTAAATGGACGACTTATTGGTACTTGAGTCGGCAGGCATGGAGTTTTTTTTAGAGAGATAGAAAGTAAGCAGGAAAAAAAACAAGACATACTATAAATTTGTAAGTGGACGTTTTGACAATCCTTTTGAGGCTCCTGGTTATAATTGCCATAATATTATATGTTTCTTGTTATTATAATTCTTCGTAAAAAAATGGTATGTAAGTTTAATTATGTATGTCACGTTTCCAATAATTGCAATGTGGAATACTACTAAAAAAACTATAATAATAATGAGGATATTATTGGAGTTCTGGGTTTGTATCTATAAAAAAATGGCTACAGTGATCCCGGTAATAAAATGCCCAAAAATATCCTACTGTTAAAAATTACACACATGTACACACACACACACACCACCACCACATTTATCAAGTTACACAATGTAGGTTAGTAATAACATGCATATATAATCGTTCATCTTATATAGGCCACTTTGCATTTGACTGTTACTCTGTAAAGTTTAAAAACTCGATCTTACAAAATGCTATAGATTAAATAAAAAAATCGTGAATATGATATATTGTCACTTGTTGTTGTAGACAGTCAAAATGTTTCGGGTTAAGTTGTGGTGGTTCAGGAATTGAGCAGGATATCTTCTAGTGTTTTAAATTTTTCTCGGAAACTCGTTAAAAAAAACTATTCAGAAATTTTTTAAAAAATGTTCCCGTTCGTATTCTACTGCACAAAATATATGTATACCACACACGGTTACAGTTCAACATTCATATTCAACATATTTGATGGTGATTATTATCTGATTTTTAATTAAATATCTCTACATAAATAATATACAAATACCAAATAATAAAATTAGGCAAACGATTTAACAAAAAAAAAACTTAACAGGGATAAAGTAGGCGTTCGTTCGTTCGCTCGTTTTTGCGTAAAGGAAAAAAGTTTACAATATTAACTAAAGCATTTTTACATGTTTTGTCAAATCCATATATAGTCCATATAAAAAAAACTACAACAATGCAGCAACAGGCAGAGAGTCGGGAAAGGGAATTTGTAATCAAAAAAATCGATTTTTCTATCATTTCAATTTATAATACATACTTATTATATATTATACGCGAAGGAAGACAGTTTTTTGCCATGTTATTGTTTCCCTGCTGTGTGTAAGTGTATATGTAAAGTAAATCCATGTCATCATGTGTCATGCTCGTTTTCATGTGCGTGTCTTGCAAAAATGTCCTTACATGTTGCCTCTTTTTAAGTGATATATATACATACTGTAAATGGCCGTTGTCGTTGTTGTTGTAATTTATCATCATTCTTATTCGAATAACTGTACTGCAATATTATTGTGGCGGTTTTTGCACGATGTATAAGCAAGTTATTTTGAGCTTTAAAACATTCACCTTAGCATATTATATGGTGTATAAATGTTACTCTCTCGTGTGTACGTACGTACGATACGATATATATATCGACAAATTTAAAAAAAGATGTGTGTCATCCGTCAAGAAAAAAATAATATTTGCTTCCTTTTTTTCGTACTCGTACATGATCCTTATATAAATACCTACGACTAGGTAACTGCATCAAATATAATAATGATTTGAAGTGAAGCAACAACTGTCCACTTAAAAGCCTGGGCTTTGTTGTTGTTTCACGGAAATTTAAAAAAAATGTCAATTTTTGCTTAGCTGAACAGCGAATTATTATTATAGTGTAGTAACATAAATTATTTTATGATTGTGTAAGTGTTATATATGTAGTCGTTTCAAATTGTGAGTGCACGATTAAATCAAACCAAGAAAAAACAAGCAATGATGATGATCCCCTCATTATTGCCTTGTTTGATTTGCTCCCCCTTTTTGCTGGTATTCGTACGTGCTATAAACAAATTTTTATGTAAATGCTACATTATTATTATTATTATCATTATGTATATATTATATTGTTGTTGTAGAATGAATAGTTATATCATTATCAGTCCTTATTTGCCAAGACTTGTTATGTAGCTTCAATTATTCAGTAATAACCCTATTTGTAATTGCATTTAAATGGCATTTATCCTGTAATGTTAATTAACCGTGGTTGTTGTTTTCGTGAATGATTGGTAGAGTCTGGCTGGAATGTCATCAACCTGTTTAAAAAAATATATATATCTCATTAGTATTTAGTTATATGTATTTTCGATTTCTCCTTGTTTTTTGTGTTACGGCTTGTCATTTGGATACCTGTAATTGTGAAACCAAAAACAGAACACCAAATATCTTTAAAAATCTGTTATAAATATAAACATATATATATAATACATATTTACAGAAATACATTTTTTCCTTATTATGTAATCATGATTACTAGTAATTCTTATTCCTCTATATATTGAAATACATACATATTTAGCAAGTTACAATTATACGTGAGAAAATAATATATCTGATTCTTAAATACCAAAAGAACTCTCATGTATTTGAATGACTGCTTCTCTGTTTCGAGCTTTCTTAATCATTATATAACCATCTCAATTCTTATATTGTACCAGGAGAAAAGAACGTGATTGCGTTTTACAAAATTTTTTTTATACATCAATAATAATAATTATTATTAGATGTCAAAAACTGCTACGGGGAAACCACAGTGCATGCATTGCTAAAAAAAAATGTATATTTCTTCTTGCGCTAAAATCTATAATTTATATATATTCCACTTTCTCTTTAGCTGTGACCTTCATTGGTTTATAATATGCATTTTGTTTATTATTCCTTCAGATCAATGTGCATTTGTAAACATGGCTTCTTTATTGGTTATCATATATTATTTTCAGTTCATATTGTCAGTATTTGCTGAATGTCATTCTTAATGTATGTGTTGCTGGCTCGGAGCATGAAGAAGAATCCAACAGTTTGTAAATACCTACTATTATTATGTGCATTGTTTGAGTAAATCATTGTCGTTCGTGTCCATACAAACTTTACGCTGAAAATTGCTAATATTGCCATCAACCCATTTTTCTAGCGGCTACAATCATTTCCAATCGTCGTGGAGAACGTATACCTGACCTGTGGGCTGCAATCACACTGCAACTTAAAAATACACACACACACACACAGTCACACAGCACATTTACCGGAGCTGGACTTTTCTCTGGTTGTTTTGATATTGAAAAACTGTAACTGTATTTTAAAAAATTAACTGTACATACATATACATAATATTATATTTTACCTATTCTATTGCACTTGACATCGTTCCTACACGGTCCTCAAAAATGTAATGAAGCTATGTAGAGTTTTGTATATTATAATATGCTTCCTATGTGCTTACACTCATACGTCGTTAGAGAAAGATGATCCTAATTTGCTCATACATCCTTTCGCATGGTGAATTTTGCATATGATATACTTTAATGGCGGCTGTGAGCGTATATACTCATTTCCTCTTTTTCTGTTACATGTTCCAACTTTGTATCGTCGAGTTTCACACGACGCACGAGGTGGACGTAACGTAATAATACCTACAAACCCATCAAAACCAAAGCCAAACAAGTATGTTTTGTTCACCCTGCTTCCAATTCTCTGGTTAATTGTATTGTAATTGTAACGCTGTTCAAGACATGTAGTAGTTAATTGCATTGTAGCTTAAAAAAATAACAGACATAGTTTTCAATCCAACCTTCCTTCCTTCCTACACGCACTGGAATATACTTACAATTTTAGCTACCCGACTATGCATTATGTATTGATACTGTTCCAAAAAAAAGTTGCATAGGTGCCTCCTTCCCGTATCTATAGAGTAGATAAGTGATTAATATCAGGGATGACATTATTTACACACGATTAGATGATGAGTGTTTACTAGAACTAGTGTTTATATTACGCAGCCCTTCGTCACGATGAACGGAGGGCGAATTCAGTTTAAAGTTAATCAGTACTGCTTCCCTAATGGATTGTTCATACTGCACTTATAAAACAAGAATCAATTAAGATGTTATATACAAATAAAAGGAAAAAAACCATTGTTAAGCAGCGGGATCTGTTGTAACGATGTGTCGTCGATGGATCGTAAAAATAGATTGTAACTACATTATTATTATTATTATTATCAGGTATATTGTCTTCTTTAAAAGTTTCAACATACATAAATAAAGTCAATTACTGATATAATATGATTACCTTTATATAGACGCTAGGTTCATAGGAGAGACATTAGGAATTTATTTAGGTACGAATGTATCAAAATACTAGGTAACAAATACACCTGTGTAATACTAATTGAAAGAAAGCGATTTGGAATCGTGTCTGCTGGACAAAAGTTGAACGCGGATTATTAATACAGATACATACTAACTAAAAACTGATGATGATATATGATGCATTGCATGCAGTTCAAACAAAGTGTTTTTGTTCATCTCCTTAAATACAATTTGTGACTAGCTGTTCTTAAGTGACAAGTGTAAAGTTCGCATTTATATAAAACTAGTCATACTTAATTAACATATTATGCATTAGTTTAACATATATAAGATTTTCCAGAATTCGGGCAAACAGTACCACCACTACCAAATGTACATAAAAAAATATAAGATTGTTTTAGAGTAAAGCTATAGAGAGGTCAGCGTTACATCGTCATACACACACGCATCACCACATCATAATAACGCACTTTTCATCATTTGTTACACTCACTCCAGGAATGGCTCTGGGTAACAGGATCCTTATTAAAGACAAAAACTAAAATGTGCTATATGTACACTGTAACTGACTATTTGTATGTACACATTATTAACATCATGACTAAAGTAAAATTTAAAAAATAGTCTTATAATGCATTCGATATATAGTTTTTAAGAAAATTTACGGATTTGTTATTATTATTATTATTACAACAATTTTCTTCAATTTTTATTAACATACGACTCTCTAGTATACGTATGACGTACATGTTTTTGTTTATCTGTATGTAACAAATAGTAAAATGGAAATAGATTTTAAAATACTAGAAAATGACACAAGCCTGCACATCCTTCTATATAGACAGTAGTTGTGTGGTGTTATGCAAATAGTGAATATATTATATTAGTGTAGTGAGATGAGACAAATTTACATAATTAGTTCCATCTACAAAATACCCATGTTGAGAAGAACACACGATTTTCGCTCCGCCGCGTATACATATTAATTTGACAAGTTTGTACTGATTTCCGTTCGGAATTGTGTAAGACCTTTAACTAGGATGATATATGATATAACATGTAAGTAAAAAAAAAGTGTAAAAAGCAACTCATTGACAGTCGCATATTATAATAATACGCATGTCACATAAATAGACAATTTTATCCTTTCTATCTAACCTAACATATTATTATTACTAGTCGTGTAGAGTGTATAAATATTATTATTAAACCTCACTGCTAACAAAATACTAATAACAGAATTTGCCTTCAGATAAAACATGACGAATGTGTAATTACATTACATACATACATACTGGTACAGTACGTACGTTATTCTATTATCCAAACTAGAAACTAGTCTGCTTATCAAAAAAAAAATATACAACTCAATTTAAACCTGAGGAATGCATGAAGTTCGTTCGTAGTAGGTAAGCCATTAAATTTCTTCTCGCTCCAATATATAATTAGTTGGGTTGACCTTTATTTTATGTGATTGAACATGGGCGACAGTTTTGTAAAACTGTGGAATAAAACGTTGTATTGTAGTATACATACCATCATATCCTTACTAATTATGCTTTATCATAGCTTCTTACTCGAAAAATCTCCAAAAAAAAACAATATGACTACTACGTAACACACTGCACTAATACGTTGAAATGACAAAAATGATTGTCTAGTTTCTGTAGGTCTCTCAAACTGCCATATTAAAAACAATTAAAAGCTCTTCTATATCGTGATGGATTCGATAATCATTTTTGTAATTAAAACTTCTATTTCAGTATATCATGATGATGAGTGCTGCTGCATGTTATATTTGTAACTATAAATTTGGACAATTTGGATGTATAAATTGGACTTGACATATTGACATCCCAGATATCCCACAAATTGCACAAATTCCCATAATTGCAAACCATCAATAAAAGAGGAAAACGGGATGTTTAGAGTTGTATTTCACGACTTGGCCAGACAACCATCAGAATCT
Organism: Dicranocentrus wangi; assembly: GCA_036850665.1. Lineage (NCBI taxonomy): Eukaryota > Metazoa > Arthropoda > Collembola > Entomobryomorpha > Entomobryidae > Dicranocentrus > Dicranocentrus wangi. The sequence continues at coordinate 7,638 of JAANSN010001331.1, read as the reverse complement.
TTACTGACTTACATGACGTATGTTTTTTGAAAGTTTCTATCCGTTTTTTATGGACGAACGTAGTAAGTACATGGCCACCTAAATATATTTCAACGTTTACTTAACTACGCTATTTGGACTACGAAAAACTGAATGTGAAAAGCATTTACACTTACTTTTGTTTATGCATGTGAAAGACTGTTTTCCCATTTATAATTATTAATCACATATATTGAGAGCTGGAAAGTCCTACTGATGTCAAATTATTTACTACAAGTTTCATATAGATTCAGGCTGGTACGCAACGCGTGTCCATCACATATACACACATATATACTACACGACCATCCAAAAGATCAAGGTTAACTCCTCCATGATCAATGATGAATACGATAATATATTGTGAGTTAATCCAAATTAGTCATTAATCACTACCAGCGGCAATCTGGAAAGGAAAGAACAAAGAATATTATGTTGTTAAACCTGAAATGAACCGAACCTCTTCAATTTGGTTCCATAATACAAGACATTTGACGCTCGATATGAAAGTAAAAAAAACTTTGAATTTCATCCCTGTTGTTGTGATAGACAATTTGTCCCTTACAGTTTTGCACGCATACATAATGATTAACTTATGAAAAAAGTGTTCACATATGTTGTCTCTCTATTTAAGCTACAAAACATGTTTTTTCATTCGCCACCACCAAACGGAGGTGCACATAACATACCGCAAAAAGAAAAAAACAGTGTAATACAGATATCAAAATGGTTGTTCATGTTCACTGATTAAATTGTGTATAAAATGCAATATTTGCAAGTGTTTATCCAAAGAAGGTTTATGTGTTGTATGAAAGCTTTAAAAGAAAGCAAAAAAAATGATGTGTATTATATTCAAACTGTGACATGCATGCATGGTTTTAAAAACTGATAATTTCTACAAAAAAAAGATGCGTAATGTTTATTATAATTATTACTATCACAGAATGATTAAATATTAATTAAAAATACATATATATATATATATATTACAAACCAGTACAGTAAAAGTGCTGTCATTATCATTACTTATTATTATTATTGTTACACAATAACAATTATATGACGATTACCCAAATTAGCTTTGTGTAAACATTATACATGAAATATAGTATAATAATATTACTATACATATATACTATATATCAAAAAAATAAATCAAATCTACACAATGCATTTATTGTAAAAATGATTCCATACTCCTAAATGAACAAGAGCGTTTAAATGAATTACATGACATGATATATGTGTTTTAAAAACTCGTTTATTATTAATAATAATACATACACAAAATATCTATAGATAAAACTGAAACGTTCAGAATAAATTATTTAATGAGTGGATTCTCGTTCTATAATACGGAACTCATTGGTTCTGGCGCATTAGGATTACGTTACAATTACTTGCGACTCATCTGGGGAATAGTTACACCCGGGACAAACCTGCAGAAATTATGTTGGCGTCAAAGCACCCGCACCGGTGACAGGTGATGCATGTATGCATATTAATGAAATGTCTTACGCCCCAACTATCTTATGGGTGCAGGTGCATCGTCTATATTTAGAGATTCTAAATGGGTGTGTAAACGTGGACGGTCACAGTCATTTAAGTATTTACTGACGGTGCAAGTGTTCAGAGTGAAAGGGGGGCTAATTTGTTCGCCTGAAGAGGTAAGCGCATTCGAGGGTGTATAATTAGCCTGATTTTTATTATATTTCATGGTAGACAGTCTTTCCAGAGGATGTAAACGCTTGACAATTACTACATCCAGTTCAAATCGGAAATTTCTAGGTGTCATCCTGTAGCTAAATTACACATTGAGCTATTTTAAGCCAACTCCGGAAATAGAAAATGAACAACATTAGCTTAAAGTGTAACAACTTGGCTCCAAAGGTTTCTTGGATTGGATTTCACTTTCCCCATTCGAATGTTACAACAAGCGTCAACTGACTGCGAGATATGTGGAATATTTAATCAGTAACTTATCGATAATTGTGAATATGTGGTTGGTTTCGTAAATGCGCATTTTCATCATTTACTATCCCAGTGGTAATTTTTCCACGCAGGCAACTAACATTCCATTTGCCGTTAAATGAGGGAGACTAAATTAAAGTTCAATTGGCAAGTCATAAATAATACGCTAAATGTGCTTCCAAAAACAATCAACGTCACTAATTCCATTTCTGGCAAGCCTATTCCGGGAATTCCAGCATTTCTCAACCAAACACGTTCAAAGTGCAAACCCGGCTCATGAGAATGAATGTTGTGGACATCCACTCCGTAAAATTAATTGACGGCCAACGACGAATCCATAATAAAAAGTACAAATTATAGGATTGTCTAATTAACAGGTTGTTAAATATCAGGCGCGACGTAATCCACACGGGCTAAAAGTCCTTGAAAAAATCTCCAAAATCATACAAAACACGCATTTTGTGTTGCGCATCAGATATATATGTACATGTACACGCAGGCGTGTGTGTACGTTAATAACTGCGTACAATTTCACCTGGAAATAAAATGACGCTAATTGGCATTTACTGATCTATCCGACAATCTAACCAACATCAGCATCATCAACATCATCATCATGATCATCTTGAGGGAAACCATAAAACTCTGAAAATCCTCAGCAAACATTGAAAAACAAGTGCGCCAGAGGAGTTACCTTCCACCACGTACACAGTACACATTCATTTCGTCCGAGAAGGCTTGGCTTTGACTTCCACGAACTGTCAAACATGCCGAAAAGCAAGGATCTCAAGGCTGTGCCCTGAAAAGGATTGAAGCTCACGGCCCACTTATGTCTACTTGGGATGGTGGTGGTGCGGTGGTGGGGCTTAAAATTTTATGGTCCTTTCATGTCACATTAATACGCGACTTTATTGTAATGAGATCATGTAGATCTGAATTCATAAAACATCGCTAGGCTTTGGCTTTACATTATTTATATGCGTAATTATAGATGCGATGCACATGTGCGCCGCGATGTTTATTCTCGAATGACGGTGAATGACAATTGCTGATAGGTATTCTACCAAGCAATTGCGTGATCACAGATGGTGCACTTGAATGGGCGACGGGTGAGCCCAGCCCTAATAAAAATCAAATACATAATCATAAAATCGTCATCATCATCAGCATCATGATGATTACCATCCACATCCACATGCACTTCATTCAACCTTGGCATGAGGACATTAGTGCAAAAATGCATTTACGTACTTAAGCGAACATGAAAGTCGTTTGCACACAAAAGTCTTCTTTTTGTGTGGCAAAAACCGTCAAGCTACTACCATTACTTACCACCATGCACCAGCGGAAAAGGTTTTTGAACAAGTGGGAAAGATTAAAATGCATTATGCAAAAGCGTGGCTAGTAATCATGCTAATCCGTAAGTCTGTGCAAATATTTCACGATGCGCTGAATTGCGGAAAAAGTGGTTGGTTATTTAACAAAAATTAGGAATGTAGGAAACGAAATAGTGTCTACACTCGACTCGATAAGTATACTTACTATTATTATATAGCACGCATTTAATATTTAAATCGGGCAATATCAAAGGTGCCCACCAGGCTTCTCACTAACCTCATGGTAAATAATAACCTTATGTAACACGTACGTAAACCCTATTACGTAAAAAAAAATCTCGGAACGTGAGTAGATAAGTTTAATTGGAAAAAAGCTACTACCACTACTTGTTGTACATTTTATCACTGCAGGTCGTAAAATTTCATTTAAATTTTCTTTTCACCATCTGCCTTCCGTCGCGTCGTCAGTATTTAGCTGCATGATGATCTGCTTTTTTTCGTTTGCAATGACGACGACTACCTACTACTGGCAAAGCTCCTATACTACTAATTTATCTATCTTCGCAATCTGATTGATCGGACTACGACCTTTGCTATATGTGCATATACATCATCTTCGGCATTTGAGAGGTCGTCCGTCGTGTGTATGGAATGAAAATTAGGGTTGAGATTTCTAAGAAGTGTCCTAAGCAAAAGTCTGCGACGCAGTTCTTGTAAATGGTCCTTAGGAACTAACTTTGACTTTAACTTTAGGGAATGGAGCTGCTTGCTAGATTGGATGAAATGAAAATCTATAACAGGTACATTTTTATTAGAATGATATGAGCGTACAAGCAACAATTTTATATATCGAGTTGTGTATCACATGAAAAAATACTTATATATCGTGTGCACTTCTTCAGACAATTGAGCATTAGACGTGTAGCCCGTTGAAAAGGTGTAATTAGTCGTGTCGATTCGATACTACATACTACTACTACCTCAACCTACAAAGTGAAAAGTCAGAATGGAATGTATATAAAAAGATACCCGAACATATTATTCTTGTTGAAATCCCTCATGATCCTCTCTCTGATTGGCTAAACTTGTGGGTCTGGCAATTACAGTCAGAAGGCGTGTGGGTTTGTTACAAGTTACAAACCTGTAATAAAGTGAAGAGTATTACATTATATCTACCTACTACCTATACCAATATGGAATAATATATATGTATTTTGGTAGAGATGTTGGGGAGGCAGGATGAGGATCGGGTAAATAATCGACAACAATCATTGGAAAGCTTTGCACTTACAGAGATAAAGTATTTGGCCACATTTTTATGAAGGTTGAGTTTGACTTCTTTTTTTTTGTAGTATTTAGTGTGTAGTATGTAATGTAACTTGGATTTTCGTTTAATAGTGATGCGATGAGGTGGATGGAATGATGCAACAAGCATGCAACTAATTATATGCATATTGAAATGCATATGAGAACATTAATCGTGAATAGGAAAAAAGCTTACAGCTTTAAAAAAAGAAGAACCAAGCTTAAACAAAGTGGATGGGTTTGGGTGGTGGTGAAGAAGAGTGTACAAACGATAAAAAAAATTGGTAAGGGTTTGGTAAGATAGATGGTTCAAAGGTAATAATTATTAGATATTCCTATAGACTAAATACCCTTCCTAATATCTTAAATAAGTCGACTTTTTCCCTCTCCCATCATAGCCCATGTGTGTGTGTGTGTGTGTTTATTTATTCATTCGATGAAGTGGCCTGACTTGGGCTTTTTGATGACCCGGCAAATGTGCTTTAACGCATTTTTACATTCATCATGAGTGATAAAGTGGAAAGATATCTCTTTTTTTAAAAGAAAGGTCTTATTAGCATGTATGAAATACGTGCAAGTAAATGCTTTAATTTTTTTATCCCTACCCTGGTTTAATTTAGTCAATTCATTTGGCTATCGGCAAAATTTGGCGTCACCCCGTCGCACATTTAAGACTCTCACAGTATAGTGGGCTGTGGGCTCCTCCACTACAAAGTAAAATAGGTTTGGCAAAGCTCAAGTTCTCGAATCTTCATTCATATCTTTATCGAGAAACAGTTCAATGGGATGATGATGGAGTAGAGATGTCAATGATCAATCATAATCAAATATATGTAGTTTTCACTTACTTGTGTCATGTTTTCAAATTTTCCATGTTTGTCATTGAACAAATATAACTTGTAAAATTATTGTTTCCGGTTCAAATTTTGGGTCAACTCAGGTAGTTCTTAAGCTGAGCTAAATCCGGAAAATGTAATAAATTGTTTGTTGATTTGTTCCGTCCTCTCCTCCGAGTCTCTGACTCACAGTTCATCGTAATTTATCAGTTTATCAATATTTTATATCGCTGTTCTCGCTAATCTAGATTTAAACTAGCCACAGGGGTTTTTATTCTTTAGATAATTATTCTTACATTACTTTATGTAACGTGGAGTCCCTCCATATGTGTCAGAGGTTATCCTCTCATTAATCACTTTATCAATGCAAATATTCAATACTAACTAGCGTTTGCGTTTGCAAACCACTTGAGTGAGTCTTACTGTTTGCTCATGTTTAACACATAGGTAATTCATATTATGCATCATAATATTTGGAGACTAAAGTCACCATATTACTGTAAGTAAATGTATTGGTGAATGTTTGTAATTTACAATACAACATATTATGAATCATTTGTCAGCCAATGTATGACTACCAAATAAACGGACTCATTAACAATATGTAATGATGATGGGTCGTCGTGTAGCGCGTCTCGTGTTGTTGATCAAATGGACGATCTTCTCCAAATCAAAGTCAATCAATAGTTATATAGCAGCTACGCAAGTAAGCTAAGGTCAACGTTTCACATGATTCGACATGTCAAACGGAGATGATGAGGATAAACAGGCAGGACAGTGCTAAATCTTTAATCAGAACGTGCGCGTATGATATGTTACTAGTAAAATGACAAGTTAATTAGATCCTTGTGTCATGCGAAACTAGCATTCATCATGAATAAAATTTGGATCAGTATAAAATAAAATAAAAGATCACCTTTGAATGAATACGCCTAATTTATTAGGTTTTGGCGTGTTTGTACGCTCTGGAGTTTGATTGACATGACATGGAGTTGGAGTTGGAGTATTGCACAAATAAGCACCTTTCTTGCCAACAAACCCTTCAAAATCATGATGCTCATTTTCAGCTGGGGAACGATGGTGAAGTGAAACAGCGTCAGAACTGAACTGTTTGATGAACTCTTCGTCTACGAATGTCACATCAAACAGACCTGCTGCCTGCTGCCCTAGACCTTTGATCGCATTTGAGTCCTGAAACCTCACCAAAGCCGTTCTGTGGATACTTCAAATTGAAAATTCATATTTCATAGGTCGGTCAAAGCCTCAATGAGATAACAATGGTTGCTGAAATCAAAGTTTTTCCATAAGCAATACTTATACTTAGTGTATTAGAATATGGAAGCTGATTTCTTTGAATTAACGTCAATTTTTTTAACGAATTCATTTGTTATTAATTTTCGGGTCTAATTAATAATCGACGGGACTTCAAGTGTTTGCATCAATTTTTAATTGATTCTTCCACCGACGGACGGCACCGACCCCATTAGATTTGATATACTGGCGTCACCCCAGTCGTTAAAACATGGGCTAGATCTAGTTTCAACTGGTAGGTTCCAGTGTCGTGTCAGCCTGCTAGAGCTTGCTGAACTAATCAAGCTGACTGGAGAAGATATTAGTTGTATTAATTGGCACATTTGCCTATGATTTCTTGAATTAATCAGATCCAGATTCAAGATGGTTAGGGGCGACTCCTTGTCAAGAAATGCATGTCAAGTAACTCCCTAATACATCGAGTTCCTCACCACCACTACTGCATCCATTTACGTCACTCAATCATGTAGAAATTACTCCCTTCCATAGCATGCAATTTCCATATATTACATCCTTTCCACTAGATTTACATATTAACACTAGTCGGCAAACTGGAAACAAAATATATAATTCATTTGTTTAAAAAGATTCAGCAAACTGTACGTGTTGCTTTTGCTCCTCTCTCTCCTCCTGTCATTCGCCACAAAGCAATATATTATGAACCTTTCTGAGACGCAATAAACTAGATACCTGTAATTAGCCACTTTTAGTAGCGTGGCTACTTGAACAAAAGCAAGCAAACACACATCATAAACAAACTATCGGGGTAGCGGAGAGTACCTCTAGTTTAGTAGACTGTCGCCAGTCGCTTGCACAGGTATGGATTGCATGTATGCAAATTGCTATGATTAATAAAAAAA
>JAANSN010001330.1:0-35125 GCA_036850665.1 Dicranocentrus wangi | reverse complement strand
GTTCCAAACATTAACCTTAACAGCAATGACATAAAACATAAAGGGATTAATACGGCATGATTAAATATAAGTATTATATTCATATAATCAGGCATGCTCAAGACATGGAAAATATATTTTAGTACTCTCCACTCTCATTTGAGACATTGCAATTAGAACTATACTTTCGAATATTTGAAGGGAGAAGAACATTTTCCTTTTTTCATGACTTACAATTAATAACACGCAGTGGCATTGGTATTCACTGTCCATAGTCGTAAATTGACTTAAAAAATTGACTCTCAACCAAACCCAGCATGAATGCAGTTTGACTAAAATATATACTAAAACCTTTGGTTTGATCTGCTTTGGTTTGAGCTAGTATGTCCTCCAAGGGCACTTATCTTTGACTACATTGCATTATACATTATGTCTGAACGGAATTTTAGTGTGTTTCCCATGCTTAAAAACCATCGCATCGCTAATGTTTCCTTCTTACTTTCCTAAAGATTAAACGACTTTGACAGATAGATGCCTCCGATATGATGATGAAACAAGAGTTTATATGTACCCCAATTGGATATAATAGGTATTTGCCTATTAAATGGTAACATAAGAGTTTATATATACCCCAATTGGATATAATAGGTATATGCCCATTAAATGGTAACATACACTATTTTAATAGTCCTTTAAACTCACAATTCTACGAATTCGGCTCCATTAAAATGTGTCACACAATTTGTAATAATATGTTCCCGTAATATTTTGCGATGGAGCCAGGACCATATCGGGAAGCTTTTATTACTTTATTTTGATATTCTCCAAGTTTCACAAGAACAATGCCAAAATTGCACGTGCTACGTTGTGTACCTTTCATCATTTGCTAAATTGCTTACATTTTATTTATAGAAATTGGCATTTTCTTTAGAATCGCTTTGTTGAACATAGGACGCTACAGCAGAGGAATACTTCACAGCATCTTCAGCCCCAAAAGGCGTCGGAGAAATAAATCACGAAATTGCATATTTTCTTGAAACAGAATTGTGTAATTAAATCATTCCGAACCATTATGGTAATTACAACGTCTGATATACCTTCCAGATGTAATGCTAGTTACATAGCCTACGCCGAAACGGTGAGAACGGGGTTACATACCTATTTAAAAATAAGTAAAGTTCCCATTCGCTATTTAACTTGTTGTATTCATTTAGATTTACTCATCCGTCCGTCTTGTCGTCACTCTCTCGTCAATCATTGTCATCATCGCGAGCATTTCTGGGGAGGAGTTTAAGCATTCATAAGGTTGTTCTTGGAGTACCTTTGTGGAAACTAGGCGTTGGCTATGGGGCCACGCTTTTCAGCATTCTGTGGCGTTTACACGGGGCTTTCTTGCTATTGGGATCTACGGAGGAAGTACTATTTTATAAACACGGCCAAACCCCCGTTTTTAAATCATTTTAACCACATCGATTCAGTCATTCATTTTGTCCTTCCAGAGCGTACCTTTGCCTGACGCAGCGTACTGGGCTCAATACTGGGAGAAAGTTTTTATAATTTTCTCTGTGTCTAAACCTGCTCTGCCTGATGGTGGCAGGAAGCTGGCTTGCTTTCATTGTGAAATTTGTTTACAGCTCTTTATGTATTACTTTGGTTCATTTCTACGTGATGGACCTGAATCATTCTATTTATCATAACCATTGATTTCAAAACCTCAACAAGTGAGGTGAGTTTTTACATTTCACATCAAATTTTACTAAAAAATAATTAAGCAGTTTGTTAAATTGTTCTAGGATCATGATCCTAATTTGCTAATTTTCCGGTGTTTACGATAATTAAGCCATTATAAACCATTTTTATTGTCTTATTGTCTTGGATCTTGTATTATCGCGAGGTGGTAATAGATGTTCCCCACCATGTGTCACATACCATAGCCCAATGAATCAGTTAACATAATAATTTGCCTGTATCTATTCGTAGAATTTTTCTCTCTATATGGATCAGCCAATAAAAAATTGAATACCATGTTACATGCTTACTTGACTAAAAGGATGTGCGTACGTGTCGACTTTGATCCATTTACAGGTCATGTAAAATCTGACAGTTTGCATTTGCACATAATCCATTAAAAGTTTTCACTCACACGAAATTTGGAATTACATCATGGCAATAACGACGAGCGATATGCGGACCAAGCGGAATGCACAGATTATTGGCTACCTGGACATTGTAAGTTGCAACGGAATATGTATATGGTTATAATAATATTTGCAATTTGCAACAAGTGACGAAGTTAAATTTTCCCGTTGTCAGGTCCTCAACACAGTGTGCATTATTGCCCTAATTTTTTCAGCCATTTTTGTTGGATATGTCAGTTTCGTTCCGGAAAGTCGACGTTTCAGTTTGTACGAGAAAATCCTAGATGTGCCTCTCTGGATGTTTTCAGTTGGTTATGTGCTCAGTCTGTCCTGCTTTTTGGCTAGGATATTCGCAGCCTTTAAACTTCTTGATTCTACAAAAGACGTACTTATTTTGTGTAAAACTTGCATATTTTTTCAATTAAACTTTCGCATGGGATTTGACCACTATTTTGCGGAGTTTCAGGGAGTACCTCTACTTGAAGCTAGGCGAATGACAAACATTTGGGGCATAGTTTTCATCGCATTCTTGGCAATTTCTTCCCTCGTTCTGATTTCACAAGGGGATTGGATTGCGTTCGTGATGAACGTGGCATTTAACGCTGTCTGCTTGAATGTCGTTCAAGACTACATTGTCGAGCTGGATAGTGCTATTGCTAGAGAGAATGGGATTGTGGTAATTGTGGAAACGATAACGCTGTAATCGGACGGTGACTCGATAGGTATGTACATCTACGAAAATGTCATGAGAAAAATATGCATTTCAGAATGTGCCCGGTTTTTTAAATCTAATTTTTTGCTATTTATCAGGTGCACATACAACGAGAAGGAGGATCCTAAATTAATACATAAGTATTTAATTTCAGGCAGATGAAAGTTACACCCTAAAATTTTGAACATTTGCATTGCGTGGTATAATGTTAAACAATAAAAAGTGTTGCAACTGTTGCATGATATCATGCGATTAATTTTATGCCCTTTGATCAGGCTTTGAATTTAATTCGAGTATGTTCTAGAAGTCCACGGCAGACTCTTTTATGCTACATTTCCTGTGCACGCAACATCACATTTTTACTATTTTGAGATGCAAGATGCAATACTTTTTTGAGTTGCATAAATTTTTTAAGCATTAAGTAGTTGAAATTGTGTTAGTTGCCTAGTCAAAATCTGATAATTTTACGAAAAATGTGTAATCCCACCATTAATCAATCACATGTACGCCACCCACAATACTCGTATAACGTGGAGTGCTCCAATCTGTCAAAGCGAGAAAAGGCTAATCTTGTTGCTAAAGTAGATATTGTAAGTACTTACGTGTGTATAGAACCCACTTTAATAGTTTCAGAAACTATAATTACCTACTTATATAAGCTCGTTTATCCGAACTACCCAAATCACACTAGGTTTTGCAGTATATCGGCTTCATCATTTTCCTAACTCTTCTAACAATTGAGGTGGGCTCCAGCAGTGGTCCATTTTCACCGCCTAGCAAAGATGTCCTCAATTTGAAATGGATATTTTTTCTACTGGTCGTTCTGGAAATTTTACTTCTGTGTATCAAGCTATATGCTTCTTACACGCTTATGCACTGTACCACTCCGGTAAGTATTCAAAAGTCACAGAATTTAGCAAAAGATTCGTTTCTACATATTTTTTTCATTTAGGAAGCTAATCCAATGGAGGGACGCAAAGCTGCAATTCGTTGGAGAAGCGTTAGCATAACATTTCTAGCATTTTCCGTAATTCTCCTTGTGGACCGTGAACAATGGGCCACTTTACTGTTAAATTCAACTATACGTTGCGTTTTCATTTATAATGTAACAAAGTACATTGAAGAGGTGGAAAGCAGTCTTGTATTTGCAAATCCTCAGGCGGAAGTGCCTCAAGTGTCTGTTCGTCAGTAGACATATCATATTGTGGTTATTTGCTACTACCCCCATCGCAAATTTATCGTTGCACCTTTCACTTTAGGCTACATGATTGGAAACAATAAAACGTGGGGTGATGGTGATGACAAAGTTTTGTTTTGAAGAATGGCATATCTGTATTTTTTATAATGCATATCCGTCTTAAGATTTGGGCTGCATCAATAAAATTATGATGAAGTCAAACGTGCAGGTGTCCAATCAAAAGCAGGCATTATATTTTTTTAATGTGATATCCCCTCAGTAGCCGTTCACGTTTACAGACCCCACATTACACGAATATGTTGGTGTGACATTTAAATAGTAGTAGCATATAAATGAATAAAGTAGTACGAAAATTGAGAATAAAACATCTCGGGAATTAAAAGCAGTATGTACATTATTTTCATGGCTTTTGATAGTTGCATTAAACACTAATTATTTTGAGGAAACTTTCGTATTCCCAGTACTCTCGTCGTGGCGTACCCCATGCATGTCTTATATAAAAAAATAGCATACGAGGAATATATAATATACTCTATCTGACAGCTCTGGAGTTGACTATCTATCGCTCTTCTCATCACGCTCAGTTTTCATATCTTGCAATTCATTTGATTAATCATTGGCGTGACTGCTCTCTCCTCATCCATCATCACCAAAAATACAGATAGCACACAGTAGTATTAGAATACTCGCTCTGTAAGCTCGAGTTGTGAGTTGTGACGTTGTGAGTTCTTGTGTGCACACGTGGAGGTGATAAGACTTGAACTATAGTGTTGAAATGTTTACTTTCGCAGTACACACCGGCAGTAAAGCTGGATTGGTGATTTTTGCAAATTTAAAATCTGCGTAGTCTTAGTCAACTCAAAATATAACCTACTTTTGTGAAAAGAAGTTAGTGCAAATAAATAAGTAGAGAGAAATGAAGAAAGTCGTTATTGTAGGCGGAGGAGTGGCTGGTCTGACGGCTGGGAGGTTGTTGGTTGACAGTGGAAAATTTGAGGTGACACTGTTGGAAGGGGATTCCAGAGTGGGAGGAAGAGTTCTAACAAAGCCATTAGGTAATAATATTTAGCTCGTTCAAAGATAATATTCTGTTTTATTGATTTAGTATAAAATCTCAACCTTTTGCTTCAAGGAAAGCACTTCACTGAACATGGAGCTGAATGGGTTCATGGTGAAGAAGGGAACGAAGTGTTTCAGATTGCCCACTACTTTGGGCTGCTTCATGACGGCAGTAAAAAGTGCAATGTTAGAAAATGCATTTTTAGAATGTGTATAATTTATTATTAATGAATGATTAACATGCGACATTGTAATGTGGTATATAATTCACAGTGGCTGACAGGCCGAATATATACGACAAGTTCGGGAAGTGTTTTGGATGAAAATTCCAGCCAAATTGCGAATCACCTTTATCGCACCGTGGCGGGCGGACCAGATCCCAGTGAACGGCATGGCTCAGTTGGTGACTGGGCTCAAGGCCGGTATAGGGAGGAAGCGGATGCACTCTCGAAGAAATTAGGAGAACCTCTGGAAACCGCTGTCCTTGACTCAATTCATCGGGACAAGGTATATAACCACTTGCACTTAACCCTGGAAAATATTTGTTTTTAATAGTCCTTTATTTTTTTTAGTTGTGGTATGACGCTGCTAACAACTGGTTTGAATGCTCGCTAGTTGGCTACCATCAATACAAAGAATGTCCCGGTCCAGTCCGAATTGCATGGGGACCGCCCGCCTGCACGTCATCCTTGTTAAACGTTATCCTCCATGGTAGGCCCTTATTCGCACCCCAATTTCACCCTGAGCTACCAGCATGGATTGAGGTGGGAAAGGAAGTGGTGAAAATTAAAATGGCGAAAGGGATCCACCCTATACGCGTGCTATGCTCGGACGATTCTCGCTACGATTGCGATTACTTGATTTGCACTGTGTCTCTCGGGGTTTTGAAGAATTCGTATAGAACCCTGTTCGATTTCCCCCTCCCCCTAAAGAAGGTTCGGGCTATTGAGCATCTCGGATTTGGTTGTGTCAACAAAATTCATATCGATTTTGGGAGGAGGTGGTGGCCTGAGCCAAGTCCCCGCAAGTTTGCCTTTTTATGGGAAGACTGTGCTGAGGTGGGTGCGTGGTGGGATTCCCAAGTGGACCCGGCATCTTTATTGAAGGAAGTAAATGGGGTATGTCTCCAATAAAAAAAATAGCCTCCATTTTTTGTATGAAGCTACACCAAATCAAGTTCGATGAAAAATTCAGTAATGGGATTTCAGTTTCCATTGTGGTGCCGGGGAATTCTAGGACTCACTACTGCTTACGGTCATCCCACCGTTCTCGCTGCGTGGATACCTGGAAATGCAGCTAGAGCCTCGGAACTGATGTCGGAGGAGGAGGTGAAGACGATTATGATGAAACTGCTAAGACAGTTCATAACGGGATATGAGATTCCCGAGCCGGTGGCATTTACACGCACAACGTGGTTCTCAAACCCGCTCACCTGGGGCACTTACAGTTATCGAACAATGGCCAGTGAGAGGAATGACGTGTGGGCGGCACACTTGGCAGAACCAATAATTACTACAAATAACTCTCCGGTAAATTACACTTTTGAATCTGTTTTTTAACAAGTCTCATCCAACTGTATACTCAATAAAGTGTGTTTTCCATGTCAGGTCATTTGTTTTGCTGGAGAAGCCACTCATGACCATTTCTTCTCAACTGTTCACGGAGCATTCGAAAGTGGAGTACGAGAAGCACACCGACTGATTGCTTTGCAAGGAAACCCCATTAAAGCAAAGTTGTAGTTGCAGTGGAAAAATTATTATTTAGTATTAAATAGTGGGACTTTGTGTTCCATATTTTTGACTTGTTATTAAGAAAATTTGTGATTAATTAATGAAGACTGGAAATCAATTTTAATTAACTATTGAAATATACGTTTTACAAACATTTCGTGATGCTTACTTAGTGTTATGTCTTACTAATAGTAATATGGGTCTGCCTGCCTGCATTGCAAGCACATCTCATTTGACAAAAATTGTAAATTAGTTGCATGCAAAGTCACAAAGAATGACAATTTGCTGGTTTTCGTAAGTGTTGGGTAGATATCTTGATGAAGTTAAATGATAGATGCATATTTCTTGGACACAGTCACTAGTCAGAGAGCAAAATATAGCCACTTCGTTTAGTGTCTATAGAGGTACGTACGTTTACGTTATAATGGAAAAGTGCTTCAGGTTCAGGCTTCAAGTAGTGTGATCTTTTCGTCGTATTTTTGCCCTACATTTATCTGAAGGTTGCATACTAGCGTAGTATGTGAGGAGTCGAGATCCTTGAATGAATGAAATGTTTAATGTAGCATGTAATGTATATTGTATGGACTATGAAAGAGCATACCTACTATAATTATATGGTCATATTGTTCCAGTCAGTGATGTCAGTTGTCAGTGTTGTATGGTTTACCAAATTATCAACTCGAGAGTTGAGACCGAGACTGTTTTTTGATTTTGTCTGGAGAGCTGCCGATATCAGTAGTACTACTATATAGTTATTACACTATTTAACATGGTTCATGCAGTTCTTTGCGCAGTTTATTTCAGCTAGTCTGCATGACGAGATGAGGTGGCGGTGCTCGTAAGTGTACAATATATGCAGTAATGCAGTGAATAAAATAAGATATAAGTAGTAGGCAGTTAATGTATTTATTTAGCCAAAAAGACCAAGGGATTAATTTAATAGAAGTGGACGTACGAAGAAGCCAAAAAGCAAATATGAAAAAAGTTGTCATTATCGGTGGTGGGGTGGCAGGTCTCACTGCCGGCAAGCTACTGATGGATAGTGGAAAATTTACTGTGACACTTTTGGAAGGAGATTCGAGAGTCGGAGGCCGAGTCCACACGCAACCCTTTGGTAATTATTATATAATTTTTTACTAATTAGGTGTAAATACACACGTACCCCTAAACCCTAATAAATGCCACCAGCTCATCAAATGTACTTGTGTGTATGGTATGTGTTTCATCTGGTGGTAACTCTAGGTGGTCATTTCACTGAACTTGGGGCTGAGTGGATTCACGGTGAAGATGGAAATGAAATTTATCAATTAGCCAACTCACACAGGCTGGTTGATGACGATAGCAGGAAATGCAATGTGAGAATGATACATCAAATTATACCGTGATTTTAAAACAATTTTCATGCATTACAAACTTCTTATGGGTATGCTTTTCTTTCTAGTATTTCACAAATAGAGTGTTTACCACCAATTCAGGAAAAGTTTTAGATGAAGATTCTCGACAAAGCGTGGCCCACCTGTTTAAAAAGATATACCTTTGCGCCGAGCCGGATCCTGGGGATCAAGCATCCTATGGAGATTGGGCGGTGACAAAGTTCCAGGAAGAATTGGATGTCTTGTCGTGTAAGCTTGGGGAATCCATGTCAAAGGCGGTGTTGGATGCCATTCATAGACACAAAGTATAGGTTCTGCTTAGCTTCCAACTTAAAGTTAAGTATATCGCAATTTCAAGTTATTTATTTAATTTTTCAGTTATCATTACGATGCGGCCAACTCCTGGTTTGAAATTTCGTTACGAAGCTATTACCTCTACAAAGAGTGTGATGGGCACCCACTAATGGCGTGGAAGTCGCCGGGATCCGCGTCGTCCATCCTCAGCGTGATTCTCCATGGGACTCCAACCTTTGCTCCCCAATTCCAACCCGAGCTTCCCCCGTGGATTGAGATGGGAAAGGAAGTGGTGAAAATTGGAGTAAATGAGGGGGATCACCCAGTCCATGTTGAATGCTCGGACGGCTCTCGCTATGACTGCGACCACCTGATTTGTACCGTGTCTCTCGGAGTTCTGAAGAGTTCTTATAAAACCATGTTTGACTTTCCTCTGCCAAAGAAAAAAGCAGAGGCGATTGAACACATTGGATTTGGATGTGTGGATAAAATTCACATCGACTTTGGGAGAAGGTGGTGGCCAGCACCCGGCCCCCGCAAATTTTCATTGTTGTGGGAAGAAACTGGAGTGGAAGACTGGTGGAGTGATGGTGTGGATTTATCAAAAGAAGTGAATGGGGTTAGAAAAAAATAATTGATATATGCCATTGCAAATTTTCAAAGAACTTATAATCATTAATTTTCCAGTTTCCACTCTGGTGTCGGGGAATACTAGGATTTTACTCTTTATACGGTCACCCAACGTCACTCGGAGCTTGGGTGGCTGGAAATGCAGCTAGGACCTCTGAGTTGGTGCCGGACGATGAGCTGAAATCTCTTATGATGAAATTGTTGAGAAAATTTGTTACGAGTTATGATATCCCAGACGCAATTGCAATTACTCGCTCAAAGTGGCACACAAATCGATTCAGTCGTGGGACTTACAGTTACCGAACTATGGACACGGAGCGGAATGACGTGTGGCCCGCAGACTTGGCTGAGCCTATTACCAAGAATATTTCACCGGTAAACCTATTAATTTATAATTAACTGGAAACTAAAATGTGTCGTTCATTTCTAGCTTTTGTTGCCATATCGTGTTTGTTCAGATTATCTGTTTTGCTGGAGAAGCTACCCATGACTGTTTTTTCTCATCACTACACGGAGCTTACGAGACTGGGGTTAGAGAAGCCAACCGTTTATTAAGTCATCATAACTAGTCGTTCACATTCCAAATATGTAGTTAGCAGCGTGGACATTCATTTGAAGTCTTGATTTTTACAAGGTGGGTGTGGTAATACGTAAATTCTGATGCAAAACTTATGTTGTTACAAAATTAAACGGTGGAAAATAGTCCTGAAGTTCCTTCATTGCTACCCTAATTCGCAATCAATTGAGAAATAACTGGAGGTTTGTTGTTGGGCTAAGTTTCAAATGGAAAAGGACAGATTTTAAGACTTTTTAGTTTCCAGGCCACGTGTCGGGCGAGCTGTACAAATCATATTGTATTCAAAGCATTTACACATTTTCAATTATAAACCTCATAGCCTTAGGTGTAAGTGTAAACTATGTAGTGTTAGCTATTAGCTAATTATCTGGATTGTGTAATCTGGCTTAATACCTTAGCATAGGTAATATATGTATATGCATTAAAATTTTCCTCAAACTTTAAACCCAGTAAATCCTACCATTGAGTTTATATGAGTAAGTAGTTGTTAACGTAGATACGTTAGTTGACGGATGTAAAGGTGAACAAAACAATAAAAAAGCTTGGTTGGCTGGTAGCCAACCACAAAACCGACTAAACAATAGGGTAATATTCAAAGAAGCCGACTTTCTTTTTTTATCAGAGAAACGGAACGCGTTGGTGAGTACGTGGATTCACTTTGCAAACCCAATTTACTGCATGAATCCATAATCCATCTATATAATATCTTATATCCAAATTTCCAGTAAGTTACGATTTAGAGGATTTTAAGCATGAATGAGGGTTTAGAAACGGCAAGGCTTCGAATCCTACTCGTGATTCAAGTCGATCTTGTAAGTTAACAAATTGACAATTCACTCAAAATCATTATACGTCTATAGGATTTATTGCAGCCCGAGTCGTTTCTCCACAGTTCCTCCACTTTCTGACGTTGGGCGGAACCATTACTGGGATCATTTCGTCATTCACGTCTGGACACCCAACTTATCAAAGTTCTCCAGACCACCCGCCTTCAATAAGCCTGGAGATATTTGGAGGACTCCTTTTGTTGCTCCTTCTCTCGGTTTACTCCATATGCAAACTCCTCAAATCTATCATCCAGGTAGTCAACATATACGTATTCGCGAAAGGAAAAATGGCATTACACTCAAGATCATTTTCATTTCAGGAGGAGGATGTTGACACTGCCTGGAAGAGTGCTCATACCTGGCGAGTCATACAAATATTGGTAATCGTCATTGTTGTCTCGTACTTTATCGTCGTCCAGGATGTCAACACACTTATTGTGTTCATCCTTGTTCGAATCACAATTCTCCTCGTTGGTCACTGCTATATTAAAGCTCTAGTAGCTCAAATGCTCCAGTCAGCTAGGGAGAGAGAGATTGATATTGAGGTTCCGGATGTTTTTCGATATTAAGTCGAATACATGTTCTCCTTGTGTTGGAGGCAGTGAGCCGAAGCAATAAAATTATGAAAAGATTTATGTTTTCGTTGTCTCATTATTTTTATTTCTCATTAGTCATTGATGATATGATGATCCAAATCGGCAATAAACTTTCTAACAATTGCCATCATACCACCTCGAGTAAGCACAAATAGAAAAGACAGGCGGAAATTATCGCGGTTGTAATAGTAATACAGGACATGGATAACTAATAAAATAATTTGAATATTTATCCAACATTGAGCATTGTTTTTTGATTCCTGAGGTTCTTGATCCTGAAACAAAGAAGAGAGGGAGTAACACTTGTCCTTAACTAATCTCATGTTGGCTTAAGCATAACCCGTCTCACCTCTTGGACCGATCTAAGAAGGTACCGCAAAGCCACTAGGGAGATTAATAAGAGAGAAAAATGAGCTAATGTTAATCCGTACAAACATAGTGAATAAGGCTCGTTGGACATCCAAAGTGCCTGAAGAAGCACTGTGTAACCACTTGCCACTGAAAGGTAACCCAACTTGCCAATGGTGTATAGCTGTAACCTCGCGCAATTAGTAAGGTTGTGTTTATAAGTATACTGAACATTTTAAATCATATGTAATAACAAAGGCTCACCGTGTCCCATAAGGCAATCAACTTCACCAGCGTTCTAGATGTGCCAACCATTTCCACGATATGAATCTTCCAAGGGTTGACCAAGTGACAATGCAAAATACAAGTATGCATGTAGTTGTTTTTCTAATTTTATTGTTTGAAAAAAATTGTGTAATCACTCCCAGTAACAATTACGTAACTTATAGGCATGTCGTAATCTGAAACATAAAATGCTGGGAAACATAAAAATTGCGTAATAGTTCGTCGTGCAGATCGCAACATGCATCAAGGAAAATGTAATTTGACTTTATAATACTTTATAAGTGCTACCGAATTAATTCTTTCTTCATAAAGGAATTAGTAATCGTAGAAGTTCGGGAAGGCTACATAATCTGGATTTATGACAGTAGACCTATTTAGTACAGCGAGTGATCCTTATATTGCCCCATATGGGATCGATTGAACTATGATGAACCAACGTGACTAGTCGAGTTGATTGCTTATGTCGAGACATTCAGGTTTGAAACAATAGGAAATGGCAATTGCCTAAATCTATTTCACCTTCTCAATCTTGACTTTCACTTGTGTGTGAGATGGTGTGTCGGAGAGCATCCGGGAAGCAAATCGGCGAGCCCATGTTTTAATTGGGGTTGATGACTTCAGCTTCAACCTTATCACAATCAGTGTGCTTGCTTTTTGCATTTTCTATAATAAGCCTTGCATTCAAAACTGTCACTGAAAAATTTCAAGTTTGACTTCTGACTTTGTTGGGTTTGTAGTTTTGTAGATGTAGGGGAGACTTTTCAACTTATACACAGCCCTTTGCAAACATTACCCAAGTACTTTAAAGTATGGTTTCCTGCTTGATCGTAAGTAATACATAGCTAGGATTTTTTGCATAGTGGCAGTATGAAAAATCCCTTTCGGACATTCGAAACTAAACTGGGAGTTATAATCTTAAAGTTTGCCGAAGAAGGCGAATTAGATGAAAACTTAGGATGAAATAACTGACAAGGACAAGCAGCGGAGCATTCGCTTGTTGGAACTTGTGAGTGAGCCTATTGTTTCTAAACAATAACTAACGGTATTTAACAATTTGAAAATAAAAAAGGTACTAATTGGAAGACCAAGTGGGTGGACATGTAAACAAGCATATCAATACGACGAGGTACTTAAGTAATTAGAATTGAGGTAACATCCAAAGTATTGAATTATTAATTTCTAGAGAAATTACTTTTTTTTATTAAGGTATGGACTTGAAAACATGTTTGTAAAATGCTAACAAATAAATAAATAATAATAATAAAAACAGTGGTAGAATATCAAAATCGATGGGCTACCCATGTGTAGAACTCCAATTCCAATGTAACCTAGACTGTTAGATTTAACCCTTAATTAGATTAAATGTAGGTCTCCTTTTTTCTAACTTTGTGTCAGTTCAATTTATTCTTACATAAATCGCTCTACTAATATGATAATATTAGAAAAAAGACCCGTGTCCAAAGCAAAGGAGACTTTACTAAAAAATTGAAATAATCCGCACTCTACATTTAATATTCTTTGCAAAAATCACGCCGACAACTTTTCCATTCATTCCTAAGAGAAAATACAACATTTCAATCAAGAACGCAATGACCGAAATTACCAATCCTCCCACAAGTACCACAAAAACCACCACGATGTTCCCACTCATGTCGGATGACTTGGAGTTGGAGTAGTCCTGATTCGGACTGGAACTCGTTGACGCTCTCGTTCTTAGCCTGACCATAAACAGCCTCACATACGAATCCCAGAAATCCCACAATCCTGCCGAGTACAAACCCTTCACTCTTCTTAGCACGCTGGAATCCACCCACCGCGTAAAGGAATAGCCATGTCGTAAAGAAAATGAAATGTCCTTGTTTAAATGAACATCACGCTTTGGGTTTGGCCTGCTCTTCCTCAGTTTGAAGTACACCTCATCTGCTTCCACATCTGGTAAAAATAAGGAAGTCTTATTGCACTCCTTTAGAACCCCCAAACTTGTCGGATCATTGTACAAAAACATGCTCTTCCACTTGGGGTGAACTTTCGTGTAATTAACAACATTCAGCGTTGTGTTCGAAAAATTGGTTGGAAATTCTCCGAGCCAATCTTGTGGTGATGAGTGTTCCCCTTCAACAAACAGGAATAACTCGCTCTTCAAAACAAATCCTCTATGTTTCAGTTGGATTTTAGGTAATATCATGTTCAATATGGTGGTTTGTAAAGGTGACATTTTGCTCACTGGGTTGGCAAACCCGCCTCGGGTGACCACCTCAAAGCCGTTATCTACCAGGGAGCTAAATGTGTCAAATGGCACAGGATCCCGAGGTAACGTGATCTTGGTGATATTTTTATTTTTGTACGCATTGCTCAGAACAATTGCTACAATTAAAAATGCTCCCACTGCCAACCTGATGGGGAGCAAGATTTCCAGTGAATTTGGAATCGGATTTCCCTGTTCCACTAAAGCTTTCCAGGTAGACAGGATGCCAGACAGCAGATCGGATCCCGAGTTTGACGGGCTATTACGCTGATTGTGAGTTTGACAATACGACCTCGCCTGCAGCTTTGATATCAAGAGAAAGAACACCGCAATTGAAATCATGGAGAGTGAAATGCCCAGCCAGATTGGCCACTCGAAAATAGACAATAGTTCTGCAAAGGCGAAACCCTCGTCCATGGCGAACCCACAGGACACCAGTTTTAAATGCAACGAATGAAAGTCAAATTGGGCGTAGTCCATTTTGCCTCTGAGTGCCCCGAATATTTGAGGATGGGGAGAGTTTAACAGTTCATTTTGTCCGTTCCATTTCCCCGACAGCGAGATTCCCATGGAAAATGTGGAATTTCCGAGAGCGGAGAACAAGAGCTGGAACTCCAGCTGCCAGAGAAGACTGTCCAGAGCAGGTCTTGTGGCTTGCGTGGCTGCAAAAATCATTTCGTATTCTGTTTGCCGATTGAAAATTTCAAACTCGTTGTAAATTGTGCTGAAGAAGGTTAAAACCCAATTTATGGAGGTGTCTTTGTTGAAGTCGTCGAGGTGGGCCGACTTCATGGAAAATGAAAGTTCGGGAATTAATCTTGGATGGTACATACGACCGGGTTGACAATGGCGGCAGAACAGGATCACTGAGGTTAGCGAGACAAGGTCCACTTTGACTCGGCCAATTTTGTATGCGTTGGTAATCCTTGAATTAAATGTGACCAGTTCCCTGGAAGTGGGAGCGTAATGATCAGTTACTAAAGGTGTTGTTGTCAGCGATTTTATCCATCCTAAAACTGTTGTCACATCCGAGGTACGCATCTTTGTTATCAAAATCTCCCAAGTGTCCCTCGACTTGATGAGATGTGGCAAGGAGTAGAATTTACTAATGTAATGTTGATTCCCACCACCACATGACCGTCTGGAGTGAAACCAAAACTTTGAATAGCTTTCTGGAATCACCATGCGTGTTCCGTCGGCATCCCCATTGGAAGATAATTGGGCGTACATCTCCGGGTTTTCCAGTGGACTCGGGGGGAAGAGATACCAATGGCTTTCACACCGCCATGGTCGGGCCCGTGATGTGAGGTCAAGGAGGGGTATGTCATTTTCACACTCCATGTTAAATGTGTTACGTTTGCACCATCTCAACAAGGTCTCATTTCCTGGGACTTTATCGTACGGAAGAATCCTCGTCCACTCCGGTTCCTGACCTGGTAGAGAGCGTAACACACCCTTGGTTTTGTTCCGAACTATTCTGTACTTGACACGGATGACGTCGTAGCGAGATAATACGATTGGGGTATGGACAGGGAGAAAATCAATCCCGTTGTAGTTAATAAAGTGATTGAGACAGTTTGGCAATTTCGCTAAATATATTCCCAAGTTGCTCACGAGCAAGTCACGATTTTCATCATTGAATGATGCACTCCTGTAAGTGGAATACTGTCTGGAGATTTCTTGAAAGTTGGACTCGTGTGGAGAAAATACTTCGTCGAAATACAATTTATGAGCGAAAATAGTTTCAGTATAGAAAATTATTGCAGTGTACGCTCCAACTTGGAATAATTCCATTTTGCCCATTGCATTCCGTGTTTGTAAATCAGTGGCAAAATAAATAATTAACAGCTCATTAAATCAAGCAGAATTTGAAAGAGATCAAAGGAACTTGCAATAAAAATCGTTCTCTAGAGAATTTTAGAAAGTTTTCAATTTGGGCAAGGATATTACATTTTTTATGTACTTAACTGGTGATAACGACAGCAAATGCAGGGTTTGTTTGTGCTACTACAGAGTTTGGTTGGTTGAAGTGTAATTTTAGTGATTGCAAAGAACTTCGGAGCGACATGTTTTGGCACGCTTGTAAGAACCACTAGCATTTTATAATATGGCATATTGTTTTTGTTAATCTATTAAGGATTGCTTTAATCTCTCGGATAACCCGCCCATATTTTAAGTGCTTTAATAAGTATAAGCTCTAAATGTAATTATGTGCCTACTACTGCTCGTACAACTTAACATTTGTGCGGGTTAATTGTTGCTTTAATGTATTTATTCCCATTTACATTTCGTGTCTAGGTGGCAACATCTAATATTAAACAATCCATCACAATTGTTAGAAATGTTTTAATCAGGATTAATTTGTGCTAGGTAAATCAATACCGAACATATTGCAATGGATTGAAAATATTTTCATACTTTTTATCTGTATTGGTTTTTGTTGGTTGAGTCATCGTTAGACATTAAAGCTTATGAACATTTGTTTGAATTTTAGTGTGGATATGATGGAACAATTAAAGAAGTACGGCCCTTCGAAATTTAGGGTTTTGATAATTGATATTACTTCGTGTGACCCTGTAGTCCCTAAAACAGTTGAAATTAGTTTGCGGAAATACATATCTACCGAGAAAATGAGCAAGATAGGGTGACTTTTTGTATGCAGATATATCTAAATTAGCCCATGGTTACTGCACATAGGCTTGTACATTACGTGTCAAAACACTCATTCTGAACCTACCAACCCGAACCTAGCATGGACCAAATCAAAAATAACGAACTTTCGACTCTGAACATAACATTAGAAAAATTAATAGCATTTGTAGTAGGGTTTTATCAATATAAAACTTCACCCGAACCTTTAAACCTAACCTAGCCTTGCACAAATTAAAAGAATATTTATTCAAAATGAGTATCCTGTAACTATGGGCTAACTTGCATTCGTATATATCTGAATACAAATAGTGACCCTATCGGGCTCATTTTCTGGGTAGATATGTATTTCCGCAAACTAATTTCAACTGTTTTAGGGACTACAGGGTGACACGAAGTAATATCAATTATCAAAACCCTAAATTTCGAAGGGCCGTACTTCTTTATTTATACCGGATATGATTACATAGTATATAGCATAGCATTGTGAAATTAGTCAAGAAAACTTGCGCAATGAAGTAATAAGCTGTAAAGATTAAACTGGCAGTACATGACTTTGCTATAATATTAGATTTATTGCCTAACCGAATAGTTTGATTTTGATGCACGCCTAAAAGCCCTTGAGCCACCTGCTTTCACCGAGAAACCTTGGCTAATCCTCATTATGTGCAATTTCCCCTTTATGTTATTGTGTTAACAAGACATTAGGCATTGTCTACTTTAAATAGTCAAAGGAAACAGCGTTATTGTGCCATTCAACCTTGAAGCACCGATGGTACTATAAAAATTAATGTCCTTGTTGTAAATTGCACAATATAGCTATTTTCCATTATGACATACTTTTTCTTTTTACATGTTCCCTCAAGTGCTTACCGAGCTGCATTATAGAATCTCTACTTGAGCAAGTGTGTCGTTTTTGACAATTTTCGCAAACGAAAGAACGGTTTACACTACAGTCCAGTCACTACAATGCAAGACTACGTACGACATAGGACCCAATTGGCAGTCGCTCTGGATTTGGTTAGTAACCACCACCTACCTCACCAATTAATCATTATTAAAAAACAAGCTAAATCCGACTGATCCCCACAACCTCAATTCCATATGTTATCACAGCTTATTCACGGGATGCTAATAGGAGCGTTCATTCTAGCTATCGTGGCTCCTCTGACTCCTTTCTATCGGAAGGAGCTTGACGTGTCACGTCCGCCGTTGTACTTGACCAAGAAGCTTTTATGGGGTCTTCTAGTGATTCTGTTGCTCTCCTTTTATGTCCTATACAGAATGTGCAAGTCTACCTTTAAGGTTGAACCAATTGACACAATCATTTTAATTTTATCAATTAATAAAGATTTCGATAATTCGACAAAAAAATACTAACTAATCTACTACTGCTAGTACGCCGATCCAAAGGAAGCCAAGTGTAGCGCAAAGTTCTGGATAGCCAGCCATACCTTACTACTCCTCTGCATATGCATTTACCTGGTCTACTACAAATATTATGCAGGCCTGATTATAGTTGGATTGCTGAGACTCAGTTTTCTCCTTGTAGGAAAGGAATATATTTCTGACTTGACGCAGTCCATTAAAAGCGATGGAAATCAAGAACCTTAAGCTATATCTAATGCATGTCAATAAATATATACCTATGTATTGATACTAATACAGAAATTGTTTTCTCAGTTGGTAGCATTTTTCATGTATTGGGGACCAAGATAAAAAAATAAGAATGTCCATGCGTTAAAAAGTTTATTAGAATTAAAGTACATGATCATGTGATGTGTAAAGTGCGACAATTGCTTGATTTGTAATTAATAAAACAATTCCATTATTTTAATCTGCGGAATGCATGCGTGGAGAGCAGAATTATTCGTCGGTAGTTTTCCTCGACGTACGTACACAATGTTTAATCATACTGATAATCATAGAGATGTTGAAAATGTATTGCGGATAATAGGAGAAAGTGAAGCAGGGTGGAGAGGTGGTGAGCACTAGTTCTTGTAATCACTAATCACAGCAACCAGAACCGTTTACCCGCAAACCCTCGTGTTCAACGAGCCCAATACGTGAGGACAAACTAAAGGGTTGAGTGGAATTGGATATGGATTTGAGGTGGTGATCGAGGTGGTAACGATGATTGGTGGTCAAGAATGAAGCAAGGTATATATTCCTTCGACAGTAGAAAGTGGGGCAGCCCATGTAGGAACAATTGCAGACGTAAGTAATTGAAACCATAGCTTTGTGGACAATAATTATTATTTACTTGCACAGTTTGAGGGACTCATAGACTCACCCACCGAGGTATATAACTCGAACATCTTGTCACATTCATCTGATTCATCATTTCTAATCATGCAGCAGGGAATAATTTCTAGGATGCATTTGTCCACAGAAACTCAACTAGGGTAAAATGCACAAATTGTTAGCGCCTAGCTGATTTTCATGCACCATTAGGTTTGATATGGTGGTCATTTTAGCAAACGAGTTTATGCAACGATAGGTCTAACCCCGACACAATTTAACAGATGCAATATTGTGTACAAAGCGTGCACACGAACGACCAATATGTGATATTTATTTAGATGACCGTAATTTATGGCAACTGTATATTAATTTTGCATCACAATTAGGATTTCGCAGCTTGTTATACCGCTGGTGGAAGAAGTCACGCCCAACCTTTGAGTATTTCGTCTGCTGCCTTAAAACCTGGAAGAATCAATATAGATAAGTTCATTTTTTTCTGCTACATGAATCAACGGGTCAGTTTGGTTTTTTCAAGTACCGGTAGATACCGGATTTTTCATAATCACACGATGACAATTTAATTAGCGATATCTAATTTAATTGTTTACTAATCTGTTCTAGGCGGGTCTGAAGACCTAAATATCAGTTTCAAAACTTTTTCAGTAAATAAATTAAAATCACCTTACGTAATGGGAGAATGGAAGAATCGTTGAGTAAATTGGCTAGGAACGTTTGTAGAGCGGCGAACAACAATTCAGCAACACGTAGCACTACAATAACATTTACATTATCACAGTCACATAAGTATTTTAACACTTAATATATTGCCTTACCAGTCACATATCTCTTCAGGTGGATTTGCGATCCCTTCAACGTTAAATTGTCAGCGTTGTTGTTCCAATAAATCCGGAATTTAAAATGTTCCGTGAAATTGGCTGGAATTTGGATGTAAGCTGGTATCTCCGTGCTTTTCACTGCCCTTATTGCTTCCTCCTCGCTTTTATACGGATACGGCGAACTTTATTGCTTCCTCCTCGCTTTTATAGGGATACGGCGAACATATATTTCCTATTTAAACTTTCTACTTACATGTTTTTGTTAGTTTTTCTGGTGCTGGTGCGTATACGCACCAGCAAAATATCATCTTCCGATGAGAAGTTTAAATATGGTATAAATAAAGAAGTACGGCCCCTGCAAATTTAGGGTTTTGATAATTGATATTACTTCGTGTCACCCTGTAGTCCCTAAAACAGTTGAAATTAGTTTGCGGAAATATATATCTACCGAGAAAATGACCCCGATAGGGTGACTTTTTGTATGCAAATATATACGGCTGAAAGTTAAGCCATAATTATTGGATACTCATTCTGAATCTGAATATTCTTTTAATTTGTGCAAGGTTAAGGTTAGGTTCGGGTTTAAAGGTTCAGAATTCAAGGTAATAAACATTCGTATATATCTAAATACAAATAATGACCTTGTCGGGGTCATTTTCTCGGTAGATATATGTATTCAAACTAATGTCAACTGTAATAATTTAGAGACTACAGGGTCCAAAGAAGTAATCCCAATTATCAAAACCCTAAATTTCCAGCGGTCCTTATTCTTGAATTGGTCCATAAATATAATTACATAAATAAAGCAACAGAAATTTAACTGTCACGTATTCAAGTCTTACTTGACATCCATGCCTCCACGCAGCATCTCGATCTCTATTTTCCTGAGTTCAGATTCCCTGACCACCCTCCTTGGAGGAGAGTACCCAGCCTCTTGTCCACCTCCTCCATGAGGAGAACCTTTGATCCTCTGTACGCGCTCGCGGACGAAATCAGGGTCACTCTTGTTCCTACTGAATTCGCGTGACGGTGGTCGTCGATACCGCTCATACGAATTAATAAAACCGACATTGATAAATACATGTAATTATACGCGATTTTGTAAACATAAATAAAGAATCATCATGAAATAACTTCTCCTTATCGATCTCCTCATCGCCAGCTAAGCTATGGTCGATTTTCTTCTCAAAATCGACGTCAGTTTCCTTCCTCTTGGCGCTAACCTTGATAATCTGTCGTAGAGGTACCTCCTGCCGCAGAAGGGGCTGATCCGAGGAAAGGAACCTACACCGAAAATAAAAAAGTTATTATGTGCCATGTGTACATGGTACATTATAAAAACAGGACAAGAATGTTGGGAGTGGGTAACATGTCTGTCCTGTGTATCTGGATATCTGAATATCTGTTTATTCGCGCTATTACGCCAGTATGCTTCAGCCGATTGACGCCAAACTTGACATATACGTTCATTAGCTACTAAGGAGGAACCCTGTTGAGTTTGAGCCAAATCGGTCAAAGGTCAGCTAAATTGAAAAACACGTAAATATTACAAAATGTTGAATTGTGAACATGCCAATGGATAAAGGAAGACAAAAGAAGATAATTGAGTAACTTGACCTAGGTCAGAGGTCAAAGGTCAATTCAACACAATGTTATATCTTCTAAGCTAATTACATTTCTTGAATTTTGACAAAGCCCATTGGTAAATAAAACTTAAAAAATAATTGAACAACTTGACCTTTGACCTATATAAGTACGTACATGGCACATCACTAATCTGATTACAGATTTTATTTTATTTTTGTTCCGTAAAGTCTATACCGTTACGTAATATGCGGCATGTGGGGGTGACCGGCTTCAGTTTTTTTATTATATGAGCTGCAGTAGAAACTAGCTATTTCGTCAATCAAACCCTGAATCTGATGGACATTGGCATTTTTCTCATGCTGCAACTTTGTGACTTTGTGAGGTAGTGACAGTGAGTTGAGTGAGAATGTGATTTATATTTCATGCGAAACTGCCAACATGTCCTAGATTTTTTGCACGGGTTCGCGTTCAAATTCTACAAACGGTGAGGTGTATATAGAGATGTAACAAAGTGTCTGAGACGGTCAACGACGTCCTTTATTTATTCCCAACATATTTCTATGAACGCTGTGAACACGAGGACATTTCACTTCAAGTAGACATTTGTCTTTGCTTAAGTACCCTACGACCCATTATCTCGGTTTAAGTTGTGGGCAGTGGACAAAAAGGTAAAGGAAAGCCATTACGAGAGGAAGTAGATGAGTTGTGGAAATATTGCTTTCAGTAAATTGACAGAATAAACCGGTAAAGTGGAATGGCATCACCTACCATCGTGTTGATGACAGCATTGACAACGCCAACACTGTAAGAGAGGGGTGGGGTAAAGGAGTCCGGGCCCCTATTTTTTTATTATGCCAATCGATAGGACTTCTCATGAAACGCTTGCATCTCAAATATGAGTCTTGTAGAAATTCCCAATCCAAAGTTATGGAGGTTTGAAAATCTCGGGACATAGAAAAATTTTCGAGGTGGTGTCCTTATGACCCCTATGTATGAAGGTACCAATGGACTTAAAATTAAATTCTAAGCAACTTTTGCCCTATCCTTGTCGTAAACTGTCCCTAGCAAAAGTTATGAAGACTTGAAGTTTCAAATGTAAAATCATGCTCGGTTGGGATAGGTTAGGCTACCTAAACTAAGGTTAGGCTACCTAAACTAAGGTTAGGTAGCCTAACCTATCCCCTATCCCAACCGAGCATGACGCATTGACAAATACGCTTTCCATCAGGCACTTGATACTAGTTGCAATTTGCGAAATTTCAAATTTGAAACCTCCATAACTTTTGGTAGGAGCAATATTGGACAAAATTTTATAGGATAAAAGTTGCTTAGAATTTAATTTTGAGTCGATTGGTGCCTTCACTACCTTCATATATAGGGGTCATAAGGACACCACCTAGAAAATTTTTGTCCCGAGAATTTCAAGCCCCTATAACTTTTGACTGGGTACTCGTAGACCGTTGATATTTGAGATGCACGCGTTTCATGAGAAGTACTGTAACGACGGAGGTTCGGATTGCGCTGTTGATGCTTTTGTAGGCGGTGGGATGCCCTGTTTAATTATATGATGATGTGTGACTCGGCTAATATGAATTTCAGCTATCCCTACCTCCTACTCAATCAATGAAATGAAATGTGAAATGGTTTTGAGTTTGTGTGGGTTCTCGTCTACTGTGGACTTGTGAAGACTGACACTTTGTTTAATAGTAATAATAATAGTGGTAATAGTGGTTTCTCAAGTTGCCCGTATTCCGAATGTTAATAAAAATGTAACTGACTCTGACTGACTACGATAACTACGATAATTAACTGGAGCTCTTGTTTCTCTGTTGTTGCTAGTCCAATATCCGATAGCCGAGTGTGTGATATCTGTCTCAATCTCTGTGATGTCCTTCAGTGTGGTTTCGCTTCTTTTGTCCGCTTTGTCGTGCGCTCAATGATTAGTTGTGTATGTGCTGAGACTGTTCCCAATGCAATGACCAGTAGGAGTTATGTTCCTACTGAACATAACATGCTACAGTACTATCGATTGGTATAATAAAAAATAGGGGCCCGAACTCCTTTACCCCACCTTAGGCAACGGAAGAGATATTAGAACAGAAATCATGCAAATGGGCGTTGCGTTCATATCAATACTCGTTCAATTTTATTTTGTACTCTACAAAGGAAACCATACCCGATGAGGTCCTCGTGGAGGTAATCCTTGCATACATTTTGTAGAGGATTTTCCCAAGTTCCGAATCTATAAAATTGAAATGCAGAAATAATATTCAATAAATTTAAATTGAGTTTAAAAACTTGCCCATCCAAATAGCATTACTACGACCCCCATGCAAATCCGCTTATATCTCTGAATCGGCTTCTAATTTTAATCACATACACAATAAACCGCCCAAATGAAGATATGGACACTTGACCCATTTGCAGTACAAATAGCCCGCACGTGCTTTTCTATACTACCCTCTAGCTCTGTAATTATTCTGTTTTTTGTGAACTGCTATTTGTGCTTGCACTGCTTTTTGTGTTTACACTGATTTTTGTTTTTGTGCTCTTTTCTGGGTTTGAATTGATTTTTGTTTTTGTACTTTTAAATCTACCATTTGTTGTTTTCTGCCTTTTGCTGCGCTCGCACAGTACATTTTCATATTTTAAACGGTGTTCTAGATGTAGCTTTTAGTGCTCTTTCGACGATGCTATACCAAACTCTAGGTAGTTATTTGACAAAATTTGAAAGTTGCTCTCCATACGCATTCCCCACGCACCATATTGGCTGCCGCTGCACTAAAACTAAAATTTACCTACCCTTGTATGTATCCATATGTGAAAACTGAATGTCGAAAACTATTCGATTTTGGGTTATTCCTAATTGTTTCAGATGAGTTAAAGCGCTCCTAGCGGCGCGCGGGTAAGTAATTTTTAAATTTGGGACATTGAAAGTTGGAAGTGTTCCCTTTCGATTGAGCTATAACAACCTATATGTTGTCAATTGAAAAAAATTGTCGCAAGTTGCTCAGATGTGCTCTGCGAAAGACAGCCTTCTTCGTCGTCGCCCTCCGTAGATCCTCGGAGGGCCAAGTTGTCATTGTTGCTGCGCTATTAGAATGAAGCCTTCTTTGTCGCCGCCTTCCATATATTCTGGGAGGGTCAAGTTGTCATTGTTGCGCTGTGGAAAAGAAGCCTTCTTCGTCGCCGCCTTCCCAGGACCCTGGAAGGGCCAAATTGTCATTGCGGCGCTATGGAAAAGAAGCCTTCTTCGTAGCCGCCCTCCTTAGATCCTGGGAGGGTCAAGTTGTCATTGTTGCGCTGTGGAAAAGAAGGCTTCTTCGTCGCCGCCCTCCCAAGATCCTGGGAGATCAAGTTGCTATTGCTGCGCTGTAGGAAAGAAAGCCTACATCGTCGTCGCCCTCCGTAGATCCTCGGAGGGCCAAGTTGTCGTTTCTCCCAAGTCCCTGGGAGGGTCAAGTTGTCATTGTTGCGCTGTGGAAAAGGAGCCTTCTTCGTCGCCGCCCTCCCAAGACCCTGGGAGGGTCAAGTTGTCATTGTTGCGCTGTGGAAAAGGAGCCTTCTTCGTCGCCGCCCTCCCAAGACCCTGGGAGGGTCAAGTTGTCATTGTTGCGCTGTGGAAAAGAAGGCTTCTTCGTCGCCGCCCTCCCTAGATCCTGGGAGGGCAAGTTGCTATTGCTGCGCTGTAGGAAAGAAAGCCTACATCGCCGCCCTCCCTAGATCCTGGGATGGCAAGTTGCTATTGTTGTGCTGTAGGAAAGAAGCCTTCTTCGTCGTCGCCCTCCCTAGATCCTGTGAGAGCCAAGTTGTCATTGATGTGCTGTGGGAAAGAAGCTCCCGTGCACTAGCTTCCCGAGAGGAAGTTGCCATTGCTGTGCTGTGGGAAAGAAGCTCCCGTGCACTAGCTTCCCGAGAGGAAGTTGCCATTGCTGTGCNCCCGAGAGGAAGTTGCCATTGCTGTGCTGTGGGAAAGAAGCTCCCGTGCACTAGCTTCCCGAGAGGAAGTTGCCATTGCTGTGCTGTGGGAAAGCTTTTTTCTACCACAGGATTGTTTGTTTGGGAGATTTTAATGCTGCTTTGGGAAACGTCATTCTTATACAGAGGAAGGTTTATTAGGGAATTTGCGTAGCCCTCTACGTAACTACGTAACGTACGTAACGTCCGTAAC
The DNA here is from genome assembly GCA_036850665.1 of Dicranocentrus wangi. NCBI lineage: Eukaryota > Metazoa > Arthropoda > Collembola > Entomobryomorpha > Entomobryidae > Dicranocentrus > Dicranocentrus wangi. Next base: position 9,647 of record JAANSN010001330.1, on the reverse strand, counting down.
TGCCATTTACAATGCATGGCAAATTTTACTCCAACGGACTCCACGTAGTTACGTAGACGTCCACGCAAATTCCCTATTAGCATGCTATTCTCGCGTGAAATTGCTACTGAAGTGGGAATGCTCCCTTTTTCCAGTGAGGCAGATTTTGTCCGCTATGGATAAGTTGCTACTACTGTGGAGAAGCTCCCTTCTTACCGTGAAGTGAAGAATAGTTTTTTGCCATCTCGGATAAAGTTGCTAGTGCTATGTAAAGGCTTCTTTCCCCGTGGATAAGATTTCTGGTCGCCCCCTTTCGGTTAGAAGATGCTTTGCATGTATTTTGTACTTGTACTTTGTAATTAGGTATGTATATGGTTCATGCGCGTTTTGTTTGGATAGTCATACTAGCTTGGATAAAATTTGATTACACAACAATTGTTTGACACCTGCGTGTCTGTAGTATTGCTTTCTCCGATACAGTTAAATTACTGTATGAAAACACATATACCACAGATACTGATATCAGGCATTCTAAAACCGAGAACACTAAACAACCAATGCTGGTAATCGTGAAACACATTGTTAGCGTTTAAGTTTTCAATTTACTTGGGATATGACTACTATTATTTGCTCTTTAACCTTTGTATTGTCAATGAGGAAAACTTTCAGCAGATTGAATTCGACATCTAATTCGCATTTATTCTAATTCCTACAATGTGACATTTTAAATTAGAAACAAACTTCATCGTTTGATTGGGTTGTTGCACTTATAATTGATTTCGATATGAAAAACATTATCCAGTAATCAAATCAAGTAATTTGTTGAGGCTTCAGGCTTATACTACTGTAGTGTGTTAAGGTTAACATTAACTACAACTTATGGATTTACAGATTCCGATTACAAAGCTTTGTTAACAGAGCCTCAAACAAACTTTCCGTTCCTATGTTCATAGAATGAAGAGAATACATGTTGTTGCTGTTGTTGTCGATTCATCTGCAGAACTCTATTGTCATTCACTATCTGTGCCGTGCTCCCATTCACCTTTTACGAGCAGGGTCCCGTTTGAGCCCAGTTTCTGTACATTGCATTTAATTACCGTAAGTGCTTAGGATAATTCTCTCGAAGGGGAAGAATGAAGACCACTTTGGGTTAATTAAGATAAACTCGATTTCCCTGATATCATTAGTTTAGTGTCGGACTGGTTCCTATACCATCCTGCTTTCTCCCCAATCCACAACAGTAATGGAGAACTTTGCTGTAAAACTATAATCTGTGTGCTTCATTAAATGAAAAATAAGCTATTTATGAGTTGCCTCCCCATGTTTAAACTTTCCGGAGAACATTTATTGTTAATAGTATTTATTTGGTCTTTTATATTATATCGCTAAAACGTGCGAGCCCAATGAATGCTCCGCATCATCCCACAAAGGAATATTATTTACGAACCTCCCTCTAGTTTACTCTTTCCAGTAACGGGTAGTCACATATTTTATTTGCTTTTCCGGGTTCACTCAAACAAAGCAAATAGTAACGCAGTTGAATCTCATTAATCATACGACATATAAAATACATACAACACGATAAAATCCCATTCTTCTACACTGGACTCCCATGGGAGGACGTTTATTTCTCAAATAAGCACAGCGTGCGAATGTACCACACAATATGTTGACGTTTGTGATGAAGATAAATTCAACCTTGTGTTTGCTCCCAACAAATTTTTGTCCTATTTCAGAGTTACAACTTTCGGAGAGAGAATTGAAAGTTGTAAATAACCTTTTAAGTATCCGACAATAAACACTATACATGGTTGCTCTTTTCCGCTAAAGCGAATTTGAATTGTGGTCTCGGCAATGTTTTTCTGGTACACAACAGTACTGACAGTACACAAGCATATATGTAGAGCGGCAGTCCGCTATATAAATCGTGCTATATTTATATTATTTTATATAGATTATTTGAATACCTTCCTGATCGGATGAGCTCAAAAAGAAGTAGATTAATGTGGTGTATGACCGTTAATGCATCTATCCCTACCAAAGAGAAACCACATTTTGTTTAGATTACAAGCAGGAAATGCTTATAAAGAGTGCGAGTCCAACTTCATGTAAACGTTCACGTAGAGCTACCTATAGAAAATATATTTGGTCGACAAATCCATTTCGTTTTTCAAACTGAAATCAACATTCTTTTCTTTCTACGAGAGATTCACTACGGCTTTAATTCCATCACCGTCACTCATTCACTCGCAATAGATAAGCTGCAATGCAGTAGTAGTGTTTGCCGAATAGGCAAGAGTGAAGTCTACCTGTAAAACTTGTACCTATTCAGCAATCGCTGCGCTACTGTGGGTTTGTTGTTTCTGTATTCGACAATCTGTATTTTCCCTACTCCTCATGATTAAATATTCAAAGGATCGGAAGACTTGTGGTTTCTTTATGATTCAATGCATATGTTTTCTAGGCATTCGGTAAGATAGTCGAGTAGGGATGAGAAAGTAAACTAATCAAGTGACCTGAAAAAAAACTTTTCCGCCTCTGCTTTCCAAAAGAAAAAAAAACTCCTTAACATCTCTCTTCCACTTCAGCCTAGCCGTTCCCGTTCCCTGTCACTCTTTCTTTTGCAAAAACAACTTTTCATGGTTTATTTTTTGCATGTACATGCATGTAGTACTTGGGTAGCTGATATATATGCATGCAAACATTTAGCATGTTTTATAGTTTCAATCCCAGTGTGTATATAGTTGTGAATTTTTGGGTGGTATGCAAATTGTGTGCGGTAATACACAAAACTAGGTTTTTTTCTCTAAGTCATGAAAAACTACGACCATAACGTCTTTATAACTGCCATATGCATTGCTAAAACTATATGTATTCGATCTAACATCCTGTAACTCTTTTGTATATCTTGTGCCGAACGAATACATATCGAGCAAATTTCTTGACATGTATACAAACTCAAGTTCTGGTAGTTCCAACATATTTCATACGGAAAATTGCATAAAGTTGTACATTTGATTTGAACATGCCTCATCAGATGGATATTGTTACAAATCTTCAATATTATGCTCTTTCTTGCAATAGAGATTTCAGCTGTATTTTTGTCGCACATAGTTTTATCATGAAATACCCGAATATATAGACTTCCGGAAACACAAGTCAAGTCCCTTCCTTTTAATCAATGAATAAATGTTTAACGGAAAATTAAGATAAATTCAGTTACATATTATCGTGTTGACTTATCATTGAACTTTACTTGTCTTTATCCTGATTATGCATTCTCGATTTTCAGACTTGTAGTGGGGATTGTCATTAATCCTTTCCCACGTACTTAAACTAACCAAAATAAAAGTATCTCGAACAATTTCCAGCAGTTATATGCTCGCTGGGAACTATTATAGATGGCCGCAAGCATGCTATACGGGTGTATGATAATGAATGAGGTGGGTATTGATTACCGGAGAATTTTTCGGCAATAAATCATTGTGATTCCGGCATTACATTACTTTTTCCGGCAATACGAATTTATCAACAGTTGCCTTAATATAAGTATTACACACATACACGGTTAATACATGCAGCAGCAGAGCACAACCCGATGTTATACCTTTGGTTGTAAATTTAGGCCTTTGGCCCTGTGGTCCGACGGATTTAGTGCCCATTTTCGCAACGAAACAGGCAAGCAAGTGAGGCTGAACCTGGTTGTGGAAAGGAAGATGAATTGCCCAGACATCCTCATACATGGAAAATAGTTCAAAAGCAGTCAACTTGCCACTTTGTCTTTTCCCTTTCACTTACCGTCTCCGTAATTTATGGCCATTGCTGATTGCAATCCTACTCTAACCTTTTTGCAGTTTTGGACTGCAAAAGGATTTGAAACAACAAATGTTTTTAATGACTAAGCCTCGAAAAATATACTGAAAAAGTATAACAGAAAGTTTTGTTTCTTCTTAATAGAGGTCTAAAATCTTAACAATAAATCGCAAATTACAATTTTTATTGTTGTGTTGTACTGTAGCATGTATAAATGAAATTGTCCTTTAATTAAATGTCATTGGTAAACCGAAAATGTGGGTAAAATATTCATACTGTATCTCTACTGTATTTTAAAATTACTTTTCTCTTGTTTCTGTCGATTCTGTTGTATTTTCGTCTCGGGGTTTTGGTAACTTCCTTCCTTCCTTTTTGGACATACCAAAGCTGGAGGACATTTAATATTTGGATAATGCTCCCCTGCGTTTTCGCCGCGTTGATTTTGGGAAATAATAAGGTCAGTTAAACGCCGTATCCATCGATCCTCTGTGGTGTCGCTTGTGGCAGGCCGGAACTTTTGGAAAATAATAGACTTCTTGTACCTCCTCAAAAATTTCCAATAAGTCCAGGTAGAGTCACAGGAAAATGCTTTCGTATAATACTGAAAGACCCGAAAGGAAATATTCAATGATCGAATTTCATCATTTGAGAGTGTGCTCAAATCTTCAGTTGTTGACCCGGTTGTCGACTCCTGCATACGTTCAAATAACTCAGGATGTGCTAGGTACTCCTTAAAAGTTGGGCAAGTCCAATTTGAATTGCAGATCTCGTCTTTCTTTAATCCCGTCACAGTTGTCTCGTCAGTCAAATCTTCAAGCAGGATATCAGCTCTAGTTAACCAATACTTGTCATGTATTTTCCTCCATTTGGGAACATTTTCCATTTCCTTAACAGTAGATAGGAATCGTCTCATGAATTCCTTATAAATTGTTCGGGATGAGCAACCAAATGCACCCACAAATTTGAGAAAAATCTTGACTGTTATTGGAAACCGGTCGACTTGATTCGCAATAATTTTCTGCTCAGAATCTGTGAGGTTTTGAAATATGTTTATTTCCGAGGGGTCGTAATCTATGATCACTTTATCGCTAGTAACGCTTTTGCTCTTCATTCCCTGCGACCTGTGATTTTCCTTCTTAGGACTTTCATTGTTCCTCATTCGGGATGCTTTCAAGTGCTTCAATTTTAATAAGTGTTTTTCGCTACCAGTATCATCCTCCAGTTTCCTATTTATAGAAGTCCCAAAGTACTGCGATAAAAGTGGATGTTCGTTTAGGCTGTTTGGATGTTGTAAATACTGTTGCTCATTTAAGGACGGCGGTGGAGGAATTGGGTGCGTGGGGTAGGGATGCACAGGCTGTTGCATTTGAGGAGGGTACTGCTGCTGATTAACATAAGGCGTCGTATATGGGGACGTTTGATTGTTGAAAGTAGGGTAATTATGTCCAGGATGGGATGACGAATGATACTGGTGACCAGGGTTAAACGAGAGGGATTGTTGTTCAGTGGGGATTGCAGTGTTCTGTTGCACATTGTGAGGTGCATTAGTTTGGCCAGGATAAAGTTGGGGTGGGGCAACTTGGGGTTGCTGGAACTGAGCTTGATTCTGGTGTTGAAGCTGGTTAAAAGTGGTAGTGGGTTGTTGTTGCCCATAATACTGGTCATTAGGAGGTATATAATTTGAGACCTGACGCTTGCTGATTCGTCGTTTCCCATTGCTGTGTCCTTTGGGGCGTTTGGTTTCGTTCGAGGTCGTTGCTTCCCTTTGTGCCTCCTTTCTCCGATCAACAAATTCGTTTTCCTCTTCCGACGAACTCCCCGAAGTACTATCTCCTGAGTGCAGTTTAATTTTTCGCTTTGTGGAATTCGTTTGAAGTGTGCCATTTACCATGGATGTGTGCTCGACAGTCACTGTTTCAGTTCGCTTTTTGTATTTCCTAGTCTTAGTTGAACGTTTTCCATGTTCCGTAAATGTTTCAAAACTGTGGAGACTGGATGTGATGTTCTTACTAGGTGATGTTCTATTAGCACCGCCATGTTTTCTGTTATGTTTGTGTGCTTCCATTGCAGCCTCAGCTTGGTCATGATTACTATCAGTACTGTTTCCTTTTTTGGTTTGAGCCTCTTGTATCATGGCCATAATAATCGAGAAGCGTGGTTGAAATTTCGGCATATGCTCCACCTCCTCATCTAGGAATGTATACTTTAGCCCATCATCATTCTCATCCATGGTCGAAGACAAACCTTTAGTATGAACAATCTTCAAATCTGTGATATTGGACGCCACTTCTGTCACGTTCTGGTCTTCCAAAATACTTGCTTGAGTGGTAGTGATATAGTCGGGAAGAGTATCTACATCTTTTGTGGCATTTGAACGAACCGTTGTCGTTGTTGATTCTAAAGTCTCCTCGTCAAGCTCCTTTGAAATATTACTGTCAGATTTGCACATGCAATTTTCCCAGTCCGTTTTAAACCGCTGTCCACTGGCATATGCCTTCTGAATTTCTACTACTAACTCGTCCATTGTTAGAATAGGCTCCGGTTCACACATTTGAATATTCGACAAGTGTAAAGACCCCTACATGACGAACCACCTAGGTGTTAGTTTATGTGCATGTAGAATATTAAATTTCTTCAAAACACTTACAATTCGAGAGGGATAACCCCTCTTTCGACGAAAAGTGAATTCCGGATGATTTACCTTAAATGATAACGCGAAGAATACGCTAACAATTATGGAATTTAACATCCCATTGAAATGTCCTCCCACTTCTCAAAGCGAATTTTTAGTTACTTTTTTTAATCACTTTCGATTTTGTAGCATGCATTTATAAAAACTTGCTTGACTTTTTCCCTATTTCCATATGAAACACAATAAGAAATGGATGCAGCTATGCAAAATAGCAAAACGCAAAGTTGGTTAGCGCAGTCTTCAACCTTCTAAACATTTTTGCGAATTTCCATCCGACTTCCCTTATGTACTACACCAAACCGAATCAATACCTCATTGTTTCGGACAGTAAAGTGGGTAATTGTACAAATCACAATAGTTTGGTTTTATACGAGTAGATATAATTATTTTATGGATTAATTAATCCGGAACGTTCAGTTCCAACTGTAAATTACTCATCATGTCATTATCCTTCTGCTTCATTAGAGAAATCATTAGTAGTAATTTCCAAAAATTAGCTCAATGGGTGTCTCGGTGTCTGCCTGGCAGTCAGAAACGTAGGAATTAGAAGGCAGTGTTGGAGGAAATGGTCTTTTCATAGTATATAGGTAGATATCTATATGTAACAAGCATTCTATGACTCAGTTGTACAGGGGCACAGTAATCTTAAATATCCACAGGTGCATGGGAATGGAATATTGTGTTGCAATCTTGCAATCGTATATTTTATTAAATACATTTATCAAGAAGACACAAAACATTCCTCAAGCTTATTTGTTTGCGATAGAAGCAACTCTCATCTACTAATCTATAATCTTACACAATAGCAGCACCATTTCTATTTATAATGCAATTGGGACTTGCCTATGTCTGCTTAATACCATCATCATCATATAAACTACATGTACATGAACAAAGTTTGCTGTCAGCAATGCCATCTACATAAAGGTAATACTTATTCTCAGGGTCTATTGAGTGTCTAAAACACTTGTTTTAAGATTCAATCAAACTAGATTGCCTGAACATAAAACTGAATGGAAGATACAGCGTGGACTGGCTTTCAAATTTATATTTTAAACCTCTACTTTACTTATAGGTATTTTTACCATACTTACGGCACACAGTACAGTAGCAATATTTTTGGTCTTATCATAAATTGTAATAATACTAACATAGTACAAGCACTTTTTTTAGACATACCACGCTCATATAGTGTCTGATGATGATGCTGCTGTTTACTGTTTAGTAATATCGAAAAGGCACAAATGTTACCTGCTTGTTAAAAACAACCCGTCACAGACAGAACTCCTGTGACTCAAATGAACAAAATACGACATTAATCAACAATTATTATTAATTTCTACAAGCGTCAGAATCTCCAAAACAAAACTATATTCATATATATACCAAATGCCATCATGTGCATATATAATAAGTAATTCATGTGCTGCTGCTGCTTTGATAAACTGACTACTGACTGACAAATCAGAGCCATAGTCTCTCTCTATGAAGCACCTGATATTATCTAGTTTTCTACATATGTATTTTTTTGTATATTATTAAATATATATGTATTTTAGAGCTATTATATGCGCGCTACCAAATTTCTCTCGATATAAAAAATTTTTTTTTGGTATTTTTGAGCAAAAGTAATCTTTGACAAATGCAGAGTAGGAGAATATGCCCACAAGCAAGTCATTCACGTAAGTAATTAATTATAATTTTTTTACACACCTAGTTTGACAAATACATAAGAAAGATTCCGATGAGGATAGCAGCAACAAGCAATTTGTAAATAGGTCGTAAGCTGATTCTACCAGTTTTGTTTAGAATTCTGATTGGGACCTTTTTGCTTTTGCAGTAATCTACAACATTTGTTAAAAACCCGTAAAACTCGGAGACAATCATGTCAAACCCTGGAAATAGTATTGGCTCGTCGAAACTTTTCCCCTGCTCATTTTGATAAAATTTGATGTATTTTGTATCACAACCAACGCAGAGGGGACGACCGGTGAAAGCATCAGCAGCACATCTCACTAGGCATGTCTGTAAATATTAACAATTAGCAAATTATGACGTTTAATTACATTAATTTGAACATTTTGCTGCTGACATTAAATTTAATTTACGCGTTGCCTACCGTATTTAATTTAATGAAGCAGTAGTCACACATCAGCAGACTTTCAATGTTTTTGATCCTCTGAAGAAAGACAAAATTCATGCTTTTCTGAAGCTTTTTCACGTCCTTTTCGTCCTTTGTCAGTTTGGATTGGGATGCTTGAAAAAATCGGGCTTCCTTCATAAAGTGTCCAATTTCTTTGGTAATCTCGTCCACTGCAAAAACCGGAAGTGGGACCGTCTTTTTCAACGTCACAGGCACATGTTGGACATTTGGACCGATGTGCACCGAGGAATTTCCTAATGACGCACTTTTGACATACAAGGTGGCCGCACGTCAGGATTGAAGACTGGAAAAAAAAATTCAATCCAGGTATTATTACACATTCATATCACATTTTTTAAGATGGTTAATTAGTTGTTAAAACTAAACCACTCAGAGCCGGACGAAAAGATATTAGTATTTAAAGAAGCACCTGTTTGATTGTGTGTTTGCAGTACGGGCATTTCAAATTGGCTTTGATGCGCTCCAAAACGTCGCACATTTCCGAGTAAAACTGGACCAACTCCTCCTTATTGAACTCGTACTGGCTAATGATTGCTGTGTACGTTTGGAGCCATTTACTCCGGTCGTATGCATTCCGCCTCATCTCTTCTAAGACATTTGGATCCGGATCAATTTCCGGGGATGATGTGGAAGGATGTGTTCCATTCATTGTTGTAGGAGACATGGTTTTGATTGACGGAAGTTTTTGTTAAATTTTCTTTGTGTTGTATGCCTAAAAATCTTCCTAAAGTCACATCCACCGCCTACAACAGACCCTGATTCCACGGCATTTACTACCCAAGTAATCTCCTCACAAAGCTCTATCTCCAACAACTTACATTGAAACTCATCATCGTTACTACACGACCACCGCTATATGGAAGGTATCCAGAGATTGCCAGATCGTCGGATCTCTTTGATTGAGTAATACTGGAAGCGCTCCGCTTTATTTTTTTTGTATATATTCCCTGTAAATTAATTTATATTTTCATTTATATATCATATTTTCACCCCAAACTG
>JAANSN010001329.1:0-35129 GCA_036850665.1 Dicranocentrus wangi | reverse complement strand
AGTCCCTTCGTTGAAAATCAAGTGTTTTTAAATCTAAAATAATTTTACAAAATTAACATGATAGTATCACAATTCCAGACGTTTGTCAAAAAAAAACAAAACAAAAGACCATTACATTTCAAATCCGTTAGATTAGGTTGTCTCTCCAGGTCTGCGGGACATTCCGACTCCCAACATGACATTCCTGTAATACCCGCATCGTCCAGTGAATCAACAGTTTGTATTTTATTTTGGCTCAGCAATTCTTCATCCAACCCAAACACCACTAAATGTCGCAGCTCACGGAACGTTTGACAAACCAACCGAAAGGAGTTGTTGGAAAGAACCAATCCGAGATGAGACAGATTGGGACACATTTTGTGCAATCTGGTGATGTCATGTGGGCCATAGTCAGTGTAATAATCACAAGAAAATTTGCTCATGGAAGACAGTACTAGGTTATCCAGAGAGGGGGTGATGCTCATTATACTTTCAGAATATTTCCCATCTTGTTTTTTCAAGCCATCGTACCAGCTTGTACCATTGGAAGCTCTCAAATTGACAGATTTCAGATTTGGACCATTTCCCAAGAAATCATAGCTCTTAAAATAACCACACAACTCGAGACTTTGCAAAAGTTGCATACGTGGAAATTCATTCAAGGAACCTTGATAGCAGTCTAATACGTGAAGTGTTAGTCTCTTCAGGGAATTTGCGACATATTCAAACACTTCCATAACGTGCAGGTCACTATGAAAATCTTGTAAATGTAAAGATAATGCTTCCAGGCGTAATCTAGATGATCTGAGAAAGTTGGGGAGAGTTGACAGAAATTCGAAAAATTTCTCATCGCTTGACAGACCGGCAGCACTCCTGAAAAAAAGATTTTTAAANAAAATTTCTCATCGCTTGACAGACCGGCAGCACTCCTGAAAAAAAGATTTTTAAAATTAAACAATAAGTAAACATTATCCTAAACAAATGGTTTGCATAATATTGACTTACGTCACGCCAAGAATGTCAATGTTTTTCAATTGCAACTTTTCAGGGTTTGCTTTTCGAATCTTTTTGATTACTCCAAACACCCTCGTCAGTAGCTTTACCTCCTTCCCCAAACATTGCCCGAGTCTCAGTGTCTAGAAGAAGAAGAAACCAAGTAAAAACTTATTTATTTACATCTGGATAATAATAACAATAAAGAAAATTTCCGTTTTTATCATCCAATTCGCAAAAGCACAAAAGCTAACCCGCAAATTCGGATAATGATCGAGAAGCTCTGTCCACCCTATTGGAAATCTGGGAGGTTCGTCCTCCTCCCCATTCCCAAACGAAATATCCAAGCACTCCAAAGTCGTACAAAAGCTAACCCGCAAATTCGGATAATGATCGAGAAGCTCTGTCCACCCTATTGGAAATCTGGGAGGTTCGTCCTCCTCCCCATTCCCAAACGAAATATCCAAACACTCCAAAGTCGGTATTGTTTCCACATCTCTCGCTTCATACTTATCTGATAAATCGTAAATTTTGACATTCCTCATTTCTGCGTATATTTTCCCGATTTTCGTGCTATTATATCTGCGGTGATATCGCGCGTCATCCAGGGACCATAGTTTTAGCTTCAGTTCTTTCAGCACGGGCGTATATTTGCAAAACATGAGGTCCCTAAACTCGTCCGTTTTGCGCAATTTAAAAGTGTACTCCAAGTCTAATTTACTGATCCGATCTCCGATTTTCATTGTAAACTGGGAAAGAGGAGTTGTTCTGATGACGAGATGAAACTTTTTATACTGGTGTAGCCCTACAGCCACAGTTGTTGGCAAACATTCCGACTTGCTGGAACTACACACAAATTTTTGCACATTCCTCTGTTTGGTGGTAGTATCATAAAGTGGAATGCAAGGACCGGCTTCGATCCAAAACGGAATGGATAGTGTGTTCCATTGTTTGCAAACCAAACGGCAATTTTTGAGTTCGTCCCATGAGCAGGATGAAAATAGGGATTCTAAAATCTGAATCAAAAACCCAAACAAAATTTACAAAATAAAGGATTATAATAATAGGATGTAGTTATACTTTAAGAAAATTTGGAGATCACAGACCAAGTCGATTAGAAACGGGTTTGCTGAAAGGTTAGGAATGTTTTCCATTGTATTAAATTTTTAGTGAAGTTAAATTAGCTTATTATGCTCTTGTTGCAAGAATATTTTCCTTGATGAAGTGGTCCATTGCAAAAGCCCACTGGAGATGAATTGGACGTACAATACCTTTTTTCTGCTTGTCATAATTACACGTAAGATCTGACGTGTTCTGTTACTTCTGTTGCATAATCATTGTTCGTGTTTCAGTTATACCGAATGAATACTCGCGAGTAGCGTAGCGTACGTGTCACTACGTGGTAGAATGAAAAAATAGTGTATATATATTTTCATCGTGGGCGATTTGTGCAACAAAGCTTTATTCAACTTTTATTTCGGACTAGCCATTTGATATAATGGATAAGATAGGAGAGTAGGAGAGCATAAAAATTACTTGGTCTCGTCTCAAGGTGAAATGTAACATTGGAAAGATAACAAAAAATCAGTTTGTCACATCAATCAAGCATAATGAAAGGAAACGCCAAAGCGTAGATACATACGGGATTTTTTGCAATGAATTGCGACGAGACCATAGGTATAGCCTCACGCACATGAAGTATAAAATATCTTGCAAAAGTGGACAAAGAGAGGATGTCGAGTATTTGAATAAACGTGTCAAAAGGTAATTTGCTTGCTTATCTCAAGCTTACCAGTATAATGCCATGTGATAATGTTATATATCTTAGTTTATGCAGAATATAAAAGTATACGTTATTCCTCTAATGAGCTGATGTAAGGTAATACATACATTTAATGATTTAAATGACAAATCCGTCGAATTTCGGAACTCCTACGAACTTCCCGTTATATCTTATCACTCACCTTAGCTATGCGTGCGTGGACAAATGTCAATTCTGAGAACCAAATATTAAAACAGAATGAGAACCAAGCAATTGTGATAATATATTTGTTACAGTTGATCCATTGTTGTAGATACTAGAAAACTTGCAATACCTATTCCCACTCCCCATCCCATTTTGGAGTTTGGAGCCATGCTGTCTCGCCAAACGAATAAATGAATAAAATTGCAATTAATTTGCATTTGAAGCGGAGCTAAATTTTAATCCGCCTTCCAAATCTTCAGGAGGGCTGAGTGATTGAGAATTGTTCTTTCTATTGTGCATACCCACTCCAGCTACAACTCCACAATACGAGTACAAGTAGCAATGGCAGCATAATACATAAAATATTTATTAACAAATAGCCAAATATATATTTTCCATTGAGAAATGTCAGTAGCTAATTTCTACACTATCGGCACCCCGGTGTTGCGTGCCGCTGTGATGAAACCTACGAAATGGAAACCCTGCGGAAACCCGTATCTCCATAAAAATATAAATCACTAAATTAGCCTGACAAAATCTAACAGTTTATTGGTATATATAGTGCATCCTGTGAAACTTTTACTTCCATTGCACATTCAGATTTCTTTTTTTTATAAATTACCAAAAATGCAGGCGTTAATAACTCTGGGTTTTATTCTACTTTCCATTTCCTGGTGGGTTCGGAATACTTACGGAGACTCTGCATACGGGCTGCGATGTAACACGTTTGCTTTATATATTTGATTTTATTATTTGAATTAAGCTTTCTAAACTTGCCAATTTGTCAAATAATGGCACGTCTTAAAAATATTTTTCAGGTTTTCATGGAGTCGTGAACGAGCTGCGAATCCAGGGCTGTCCTCCACAGCAGCCGTGCACAATCCGAAAAGGGAAACTGCTCCCCTTTGAACTGGATTTCAGCTTTGATTCCCCATCCCAGCCAAGTGAACTTGTGTTCCAGGCCCTTAACCCGTACTATGGGGGACACACCTACGGCTCCTATTTGGAGGAAGGGGACTGCGAAAAAGGGAACCTGGGACTGGACTGCCCCCTCCAGCCAAACACTAATTACACCATAAAGGCGGACCTGTATATTGATCCGGAAGCGGGGTGCACTGCGGGATGTGGAGGATTAAGTGAAAATGGAACGGTGTGAAATACAAAAAAAGACATTGCAACAAAACAGGATAAATTCATATGTATTTAAAACATGATTCGTATCATCTAGGGCTTACGGGAAACCTATTGGAGTTGGCGAGTCTACGCTGAAAAATATAAGCAATCCTCGTTTTGCTCTTTTAAGGTGACGCTGGATATTGTTCAATAAGCAGTTATTGTGATGGGATTGATATTAATGTGAAGTTAGAGATAAAAAATGAAAAATACATGAAAGTATTGAGTTTATTTTAAATTCGGTTGGAGAGTCACCCTGTTTATTAATCATTATTTCATTATCACATTTTATCAAATTCCCTTGCAACTAAAAATGATTTGCGAATGTGCCACATATTATCATCATTTACATAAAATATTAGCTACCTATGTAAAAATACTATATAATGTATCGATTGTTATCGAATAGAACAATTTTAGAATTTTTTTTGGTAATTTGGGATTTCAGTGTGACTAATTTGGAGTAAAAGGTAAACTCAAGTAGATACTTTTGCAAACATGTTAATAGCAAATTTTAGCAATGCAGTCCAACGACAACATTCGATTTAATTGGGTATTGTTGTTGTCCATACACCTATGCAATCCCAATGAACGTGGGATATATTAGTCTCCAGTTGTTGAATAACCATTCCATGTAAACCTACCACTTTTATCCAGCAGTACGTAAGTAGAAGTGTTAATAATTATTTCTTCGTCATTCAGGAATTCAGTGCTCACCCTGCTGTAACATGAAATGGGATTGATATTGTGCCGAATGTAAATCCGCACCCCGTGACCCCAATCAATACATTTGATTTAGCACTTCACTTCTACTTCATGGCATAGTACTTTTGCTGCAATACAGTGCAATGCTACGGCCGAGAAGCAATCTATAAAATTCATAAAACAATTTTACCCAATAAAAACAAAATGTACATAAGAAAGAAATAAAAGGTAGAAAGTGGAAAAGAAGTAGCAAAAGTACAAAGAAAACTTGTAGCTGTGACACAGACGTCCTCGTTCGAAAAGTCGGTGTTTGTTTGCAGTACTCTGTCATTGTCATAATAATTCTTTATGTATAACGTATAAACGTATGTATAGATAAGTATAAAAATTCACTTTTGTGTACATATAAGTTGTCTGCATCCTGCATATGGGCACTATGGGCAGTTTATATATTGGGCATAACATGAGGACTCTTTGACATTTGTAAAACACATTTTCTTTTTTAAAAACTTGTATTGCTAAAAATGATTTAAAAGAGTATATTGCATTTCACGAACAAGAGCATGACATGGGCCATGGGCGCTGACAGGATTTCTTTTCTTCCTTTTTTTATAGAAAATGTACTTGCTTGGATTGTATTATTTCCTTTTTTAGTTTAAGTTTCTAACTTGGAGGACAAACACCTATTGTTAGAAATCATACGTCGCTCTACGTCTACCCAGTGCAGTGCACCTAACTAATATTGAACCCAGTTTTCTTGCAAGTTTTCAAGGATTGCTCCACACTTTAGGAAATACTGCATTGCGGTATATATACTTTAATTGCCTAGAAATGGGATTCGGGGATGCTTTTCTCAATGTTTTAGTCCTCAGCCAAAAGTTTTACGATATCCCTTACGTCTACGACACTCAAGCTGTCAGGCTGACCCCAAACCCGAAGCTGCAATTCCGATGGAAAATGCGGATCTGGAATTCCGTCCAGGTGATCACCATTGTAGCATTCGTGTATTCCATTTGTCGGTGCTTTAAGCTTGTTGGAAGGGCAACCTCAGGTCATAGGGTCAATCCAGAGGAAGCCATTTGGTACGCTATTGTGATCGCCATGTTAATCATGCAAATGGTGGTGGCGTACACGGTGGAGCGGGATCCCCCCCGCTTCTGTTACGTAGTCTCCAAACTCTTACTTGTGGTTGGATTCCGATATCGAGGTAAGCTGGAGGTTTCCAGATTACATTAATATCAGCTTACAGTATCGACAAAATTGAAATGACATAATATGTGATAATTTTGCAGGATGGCCGAATTCACAACGCCTCCCTGACGTGCAAGAACTGTTCGGCTACATGATGACTCTGGGATTGTGGCTGTTTCCCGCTTTGGGGTTTGGAGTCCCATGGATCAAAACCTACGACCCGGTCAACACAGTGCTGGAGCACTTAATGCCGGATATACCTCGTCGACTTCTCGCATCCATCCTGTACGGCACATCCATGTTCTTTGCGGCTAGCAGTATTTCCTTGTTTCTTCTATTCACCATTGCTGGCTGTTATGCTGCTGACAGGGTATCCGGGCTAAACCTCAAGCTGAGCTCAGGTGCTCCAACAGAAGGTCGGATGAATTGGTTCGAACAAATTGTGGAGGATATGGTCAAATTCGGATTTTCAATGTTTGATAAAATGCTGGCTCGGAAGAGATTGTCTATCACTTGGAGCGATTTCATCGGATGTCAAGTTGCTCTTCGGAGGGAGGAGCGACAGATTTCTGTCCAATCCAATTTCCGCAAAAGGCTCAACCTCCACAACCAGTTGTTCATCATAGTTTCCGTCGCTCACGAAAGTCTCATGGTGTTCCTCCCAGTCGTGCTCAGTGTCGGAGTGTCTTTTATGGTTATCTTCAATTACGCAATTATTTCTCAATACGATAACTCCAGCTTCCGGTTGATGTGGACCGCCGGACTGGGTCTGAATCTGTGCATTCACGTCATAACTATATTTCTCGCTCGTCGGGCCTCCCATCCGCTGGTGTACTCTACAGAAACAATACGATATTGGAGGAACGCTCCACTGGGGAAAGGGGGACGGTTGCGGGCCCGTGCAATGCTACCCATTGGATTTGCGATCGGGCCGTTCTTCATGGTTCGGAAAAGCACGGCGTTGGACATTATGAATGTTGTACTTAATTACACGGTAACATTTTTGGTGGGATGAGTTTATGGAAAATGTTCGTAGGTAATCATGTTGGACAATAAAATCAACACATATACATATAACTAATAACTAGCAGACTAATGCCTTGGTTCTTGACAAAATCAAAATGCAAATTTCTATTGTAAATAAAATTTCTAAAATATTTTCGTGCCACGATATTTCTGTTTATACCGCACAAGTGTTTTCTCGTAACATGTTAAATGCAAAATCCCGAGACAATAATTAATCCTTTTGTTTACGATGTTTAGATGGGTTGTGTTTTTCTTTTGTTTGTCGGTTTAATGTCAAGGATGTTCCTTTAAATTATATGATGACCCTTTTGTGACGTATTATGAAGCACGTTTTGCCCAGCACGTGTGGGGGGAGGTGAAAGAAATCTGAAGTTGAAAAGTAAATACCTACATGTTATGTTTTGTTTTGTTCCCACGAATCTGGAAAATTCATTTATAACTAATAATTTTGCCATGCTTCATGCGTCAGTAAAGCAGTCTAACCGAATTCAAATTCATGTTCAATCCTTCCCTGAAATTCATTCTGATCGAAAATCACCGAATTGGACAACTGGGTATAAACTTATTATATATCATATTATATCCTAACATATTATATAACCCAGCGTTTATACCCGAGAGTTCATTACCCGAGGGAAAGTTTATCTGAAGTCCACGTGGTGTCCGTGCATGACTTTGAAATTGACATTTACGATTAGTTAATAATTGTTTAACATCAAAAGAACCATATACTACGAGACATGTTCAGTCAAAATAACATTTTTTGAATACTTAATTTTTACTATGCGCTACTTTTCTGCCACGCTAAACTAAACTAACACATGTCCGCGTTGGATTTACCACGAAACGAAAAGCGTATATATTTTAATTGCATGTCCAGCATGTATACATGCCCCATGTCAATGACATAATATATGGCATCTCGCCATATGTTCATTATTCTTATTCGTCACTAAAATATTGACAGTTGACCGCATTCGCATTCTCCGCTCTCGGCGACATGTAATAATGTAGCATAAATATTAATTGTAAGTTTTCCAACTCCACGTCATATTTAATAATTCAAGTTTATCTCAACTTACTATACAACACGTCCTGTAAAATAGCTCGAAGCGTCAGCTTTCAATTCCGTCGGGGGTTGATATTATAAATTTTTAATAATTAGTAATCATGTTTTCAAAGTGTCTGTCAGTCAGACGCGACGCGGCGGTCGGTATGTAACCTCAAAATATATGCTCTTACAAGTGATTTTCTTGTTCGCATAGTCGAGTCTGGGATATTTGCTTTTGCTACTACCTCTCTGAATTCATTCGAGATCGGCAATAATAATACAGGGGAAAAAATAATAGAATCCCAGCACTTCGCAATCCAAATTCTAAATGTAAACTAACACTGCTCTGCTCCCTCTCGCCGCCATGTTTTTCGCCGGGCAACTTGCTCCCCATTTCACCTCTAGCTTAAAAATGCTAGACTACTTTGGAGGAATCCCGTACACCTGGGATGAAGAAAAGGAGGAACTTTGTGTAAAACCTGGAGCAAAGCTAAAAATCTACAGGGCCCGACTCCTCTTCGTTTACTTTAGCAACCTGCTGGTTTTACTTCAAATTGTCGAGAGTTGGTCTAGATCAAGTTCCTTTCTTCGGTTTCTTGCAGGCACGTACTACGCCTATTTCGGGTTAGTCCTATCGTTCCATCACGTCAATTCCAGGAAGCCGACCGAGGTGGCCGCCTTGTTCAACTCGTTCTTGGATTTTGAAAAGAAACGATTCCAAAGTAAGTCAAATAATATATTATTTTTTCCTCCAATTTCGATTTTCTACCTTCAACTAAATGATAATGCTTACCCTTTTGCAGGCACAGAGAGGGAGGATCATTCTGTAACCACAAAACTGACAATTTTCCTTCTCAGATATGGGACATTTGCTGGGCTAACGAATACAACGTTTTTCTACATTTCCACTCTCCAAAATCCCTGCTTTCCCATATACCTGGGGTATTGGCTATGCCCTCAGTGTGACCTTGAAAACCTAGGTGACGTCATGCCTCTCAACTGGTCTCTGGGAGAACTAAGCGCCACGGTTGGAGTGGTCCTCGTGATGGTCGTAAACTTTAATTTGCTAGTACCTGGAATGGCTTTTGGGGCTCTAATGGAGATTGTCATCCAGGGAAATTGCCTACGGTGGTTTATTCGCCAATTCGAAAAGTAAGTGAATCATATTATGAGCAGAAAATATCACTCGGAATCGGAATATTATGTTGGAATAAATCCTCTCCTCTTATATTTTTGTTTAGGCACGTAAAGAAAACCGTTAGTGTTTCAACCTCTGCCGTGGTAGATTCCTTGCTTGATTACCGACAATTGCAAGTAATGAGCACAGAATTGCGAGGGCTTTATTCAAAAACTATCTTTCTCTCGTTAGTCGCTTGCGGGAGCTCCCTGCAGATCATTGGATTCTACAGTGGGCTCAAAACAATGGACAAACTGAGTCGAGGGATTTGTGCTCAACAAAATTGTCATCTTGGGCTTCACCTGGGCTTCTTTTACTCCGCAACTGCGATGGCTCTCCTGCTCATAGTCGCTGTGGGATGGTTGGCAGACATCAACTCGGAGTCTACCCGGGTGCTGGAGGAGATACCACGACATTTGGGGTCAAGGCGGAGGAAAGAGATGATCCGGGTGGTGAAGTCCTGCTTCCCACTCAGAGTGTATTTCGGAGCAAATAAGTACTTCGACAAGATGACCCCGCTGGTTTTGGAGGATTTTGTGATTAACCAGATTGTCAGCTTGCTACTAATGCTGCCCTGAGCTGATACAATTATAAAATTTTCGGCAGGTTTAAATTATGGATTTGACATAATCTTTTTAACATTAAGTTGTGTTTAAGGTTTGTTTTAAACGTAAAAATGTAGTTATAATAATGGTAGTATCATGCTTCAATACAGTTTTAAAAATATATAACGTTCAGTAAAGCAAATTTTAGCATAACAATTATGTGGATTTGATTGAAATCTCTCGAATTACGCAAACCATCGTGAGTCTGGTAGATTTTCGTGTCGTACTCATGTCACATTAATGTGATTAATGATTCACTTCAAGCCACAAGTCCAGCATGGATCCATTAAGCGTATCTGCCACTTGACGCTCGTCATGGAGTAAAAATGTAAATGCTTGAAAATGTAAATACACTAGAATGTTCTGCTCTCCCGTATTCCGAGTAGGTATTTTCGTAAATAATTCTACTCTGTCATAATAGCAACATCGAAGCGTGGTAAAAAATTGTCCAGGGGAAAATTCCATCCAATTCCGGACTCAATCATCCGTGTCCTTAAGCATTAAGCATATATCTATGTATGTCTGAAATGATATGTCTACTAAATCTTTCAGCTAGTAATCATGTTTCAAAAAACATTGTCACTCCAGAAAGAAAGCCGTCCGCTTTTTATTATATTTATTGGCCAGCTATGTTTAACTCTGTGTGTCTCTATCATTTATGAAAGGTATTATTTAAAGGAAAGGAAAGGAAAGGCAGAAATACCAAAATCCAGCAATTCCAGCATTAGTTAGCATCCCGGCTTTCACAGTGTAAACTCGCCATCCCCGCTTTCTCTCATCATGTTCTTTTCAGGACGACTCGCTCCCCACTTCATCCTTAGCTTGAAACTACTAGACTACTTTGGAGGAATCCCGTACACCTGGGATCCTCAAAAGGGGGAACTCCAAGTAAAGCCTGAATCAAAGCTAAAAATTTACAGGGCCCGAATCCTATTTATTCACGCTTGCAACGTACTTATTTTCATTCAAATTGTCGAGAGCTGGCCCCGCTCAAACACCTTTGTCCGGTTCTTTTCTGCCACGTACTACTTGTATTTGGGGCTTCTCCTCTCGCTCCATCATGTCAATTCGAGGAAGCCAGCCCAAGTTGCTGCCTTGTTCAACTCGTTCCTTGATTTTGAAAAGGAGCGATACAGAAGTAAGTGGGAAAATAGATTTTATTAAATTGAATAGAGTTCCTCGCTATCTAATTTTGTTACAACATTCTATAGCTGCAAAACAGAGTGATGAACATTCTGAGTCCACGAAGGCCATTTTCTTCCTTCTCCGATATGGCACGCTGGTGGGATTAACAAATAGCATGATCTTCCACATTTCTTCCCTTCAGATTCCCTGTTTTCCCAATAACCTGGGGTACTGGATGTGCCCTCAATGTGATCTTAGCAACCTGGGCGAAGTCAAGTCCCTAACGTGGTCCGCACACGAGCTAAGCGCCACGGTCGGTTTGAACCTCTTGTCGTACTTTAATTGGAACCTAATGTCAACCGGAATGTGTTTTGATTCTCTAATGCAAATTGTGATTCAGGGAAACTATTTGCGCTGGTTTATACGACAATTTGAAAAGTAAGTAGAATAAGAGCCGTTTTGTCAAAGTCAATTGCGGAATTCAAATAGTTTTATTTTTTTAGGCAAGTCAAGAAGAAAGCTGCGGCTCGAACTGCTGATGTGGCACGTAGCATGCTGGACTACCGACGACTTCAAGTGATGACCACGGAAATGCGAGGGATTTACTCGAATGTCGTATTTCTCTCGTTGGTCACTTGCGGGAGCGCCATTCAAATAATTGGGTTTTACAGTGCGATCAAAACCCTGGACAAAATGAGTCGAGGGATTTGTGCTAAACAAAATTGTCATCTTGGATTTAACTTGGGTTTCTTTTACTCCGCAACTGGGATGGCTCTCCTCATCATATTCGCCGTTGGGTGGTTGGCTAGCATAAACTCGGAGTCGACCCGTGTTCTTGCGAATATACCCCGATATTTGGGGACAAAGAGGAGGAAAGAGATGAGCCGGGTTGTGAAGTCCTGCTTCCCACTCAGAGTGTATTTAGGTGAAACCAACTATTTTGACAAGATGACTCCATTGGTTTTGGAGGATTTTGTGTTTGGGCAAATTGTCAACATGTTACTAATGCTACCCTAAGTTTTGGATCTCGTAATCTCCGGATCACTTGTAATCCAACCTGGGATTTTAATTCATAATGCTTAATCCCCGACTGTAGAACTGTAGTCCGCAACCCGTAATTCAAGTAGATTTCCGTCAGAATTATATATGCCTACATTGAGTTGTCGTAACGTACAATCATGGTTCGTTTTCAAAATGTAGATCATCAAAATTATATATAGTATTTAGTTAGACAGGTCCGCTTTAATAAGTCATGACATGAGGAAAATCATGGGTCATGGGTACATGTATATGTCACCTATCTGCAGAAAGACGGTTTAATTACTTCATCACATTAAACTGGAAGACATGGTGGTATTTTAAGGTTAGTATTACCGTTGCAATTGACACGGTAATTGTATATCGCTACCATAAAATTGTGTGTAATGTAAAACTGTAAGTAAATTCGGAGTTTACATTCTCATAAATCGCAGTCATAAGCTGTTACGCAATACATCTCTAACAAGCGACTATTTATCGACTCAACAAAAATATTGCAGTTTTGATCCCGTTCCAAAAACATACTGACTATGAGATAAACCGCGTAAATATAGATATGGACAACTTGCTCCCATTTGCAGTGCATAATAGCCTGCGCGTGTTTTCTGTACTACCCTGTGTTTATTCTGCTTTGTGTGTTTATTGTGCTGCATTTTGTGTTTACACTGCTTTCTGTGATTGCACTGCCTTTTGGTAATTTGCCTATTCAAATATTTGGATTTTTCAGCGAACTCAAGGAGCTGGAAAAACTAACAAGCGGACAGTGTGCCAACGGCGAATGCGACTTTGGCTACATCTTGGCTTATGTTAATTTAGCGACAACGATATATGGCCCTTATTGTCGTGGTTGCTTGTGGAATGGAAGGCTGGCTGCCATACATACCAGTTGGTTCGAATGCTCAAGGAATCTCAGGGAATTCGAGATTCATGCGTAGGAAAGTTTTCCAGACAATATTGAAATCATGCCGACCGCTGAGAGTGTATTTCACTTTTCACTGGAGTCAATTTCTTTGACAATCTGACTCCGCTTAAAATTTTGTAGTCCAGCGTCCAGCAAATTGTCATCCTCATCACTTTGCTCATATAATAACAATAAGTCATCCAGAGCATTTCAAAATGATTAGACAAGTATTCGTCAGCCTTTAAATTAATAACAAGTCCACCAAGCTGGAATAACGTAGCTCGCTGCTAAGTCTTAATGAATCGGGTTTATGATCTAACCATATCCATCCTAATACCACCAAACACCAACCAATCTGACAGAATAACCTAGCCTCTCGCCAACCATCCATACGCAACACCCCCCTATGGACTTCACAGACCAACCCAACCCAAATGTTCAATAACAAAATCTTTAAAGTGTTTTGAAAAAATAAGCGTTACAGACGGACAGACAGACGGACATGGCAAGATCATAAGCTCGTCTTTGCTTCGCAGCGAGCTAATAATTATATGTGCACAGTTCATTTTGAAAGTCGGCGACGAAAATTTGATATACATGACATACATAGGTACATACATACATTAGGTAAACCATATGTGGTTCCATATTTCAGTCATGTATTTCAGCCCCACAATAGGAATCACGACATGGCGGTATTTGTGTTAGAATTGACACGTAACATACTTTTTCATCGTTGAGATGAAATCGTGTATACTTTATTTCACAAGTGACATTCAAAATGTTAATTTTTGTAAATTACGTCACAAGCGTTAAATCCAACTGTCGTCCGAGGCATAATATCCTATGTTACTACCCCAACACTAATATTACCCACTCTCCAGAATTTCATTTCACCCTCACCGTAATATATCAAAACGAAGTACAATACAAACAATAAAAAATGATTTATGATCCTTTTTAGAATTATAGTTCTCTTGCTCTGACAACATCAATATCGCTCCATGTACTTTCATTTTGTGAGAAGCTTGCATTTAACAAAAATGATTTAGAGTCCACTCCAAATGCGGGATTAAAGAAGCGAAAGAGTGGCTTACACGCAAAATTATTGCGGTGTTTCTATCGGAGCACTACACGACACAAATCTTATACAGGCTCCATTTCATTCCATGCATGCTGGAATAAAAAGCAAGATACCAGATTCCCCACAAGTTATATTCTACATGTATTTTGAGGAATGCATGTCAGCAGAATATTTTATGCACATTTACCCAGACCGGAATGAATACAAAATCCAACATTGGCCTAACATTTTCCCTTGTTCGGGCTATATTTTACATGATTAATTAACTGCATGAACTTGTCGTTCCATCCCCGCTTCAAATCTATCCTAGCGCCTACGGTGGTATTCTAATAATATGTAATCCCCAGCGGTATCCTCACTCACTTTTCGTCCAACTTTTCATCTGAAACGTCATGTTCTTCTCGAACAGCTTTGTAGCCAGTCTCCGGACTTTGGATTACTTTGGCGGAGTTCCCTTCGAGTGGAATGAAGCCCGGGGAGAGCTGCAAGTGAAACCCGATTCGAAACTGAAACTATTTCGGATCCGACTCTTACTGCTTTTGCTAATCACGATTCCCATCTGCATCCAAATCATCCAGGCTTTTCCTCGCTCAAACCAGTTTGTGCGCATTCACATCTGCATATCCTTACTCGCTCTGTGTTTGGGAGTATCAGTCACCCTGGGAAATACGATGAAGCCGACGGCCGTTGCTGCCCTGTTCAACTCCATCATCAAATACGAAAACAAGTGCGGACTGCAGCCGTTGCGAAAAGCAGTTAAAATCCGAAAAGTTGATGATCTTTGTGGTCAAGTATGGAACTCTGGCTGGACTAACCATTCCGGTGATTTACCACTTGGCGCTCTTTCTCAACCCCTGCTTCCCCCACCACCTGGGCTACTCTTTGGGGGAGATCTGTGATCCGGAGAAACTTGGGCAACCCCAAAGCCCCAAGTGGAGTGGATCCAAAATTGGGGTGAAAGTGGGGCTCGTGCTGTTCGCCTTTTGTCACTGGAACTTCATGCTCACTGGATCAACCTTCAGTGTCCTGATGCAGGTCGCTCTCCAAGGGAACTGGCTTCGATGGTGTGTCATGCGTTTTGGAAGGTATATCTACGGTCCAAATATTCTAATTTGCATAATTAGGAAGTATAATTTGCATACTCTTTCTAAAATATCAGAAACATGAGGAGGTTGGCACCTCCAAAGTTGGCTACTCGAAGGCTCTTGTCATACCGCGAGCTCCAAGTGATGGTGTCCGAGTACCGAAGGATTTACTCGAACAGCACCCTCCGCTCACTGGTTGTAGGAGGCTCAGCCGCCCAAATTCTCGGATTTTTTAGTGGGCTCAAAGTGGTTGGAAAATTATTCCGGGGAGAATGTTGCGCTGGGGAATGCCAGATTGGGTTTGTGCTTGCGTTTGTCTACTTTGGATCGACGATGGCTCTCATTCTCGTGGTCGCTTTTGGATGGTTGTCAGACGTGCACTCGGTGTCGGTCTGGGTGCTCCGGGAAATTTCAGGAAAGGGTAAGCTTATGCGGGGAAAAATTTTCCGGAGAATTGTGATCTCTTGCAGGCCACTCAAGGTGTACTTTTGTGGGAATAATTTTGTCGATGCCTTGACGCCCCTCGTGGTAGAGGATTTCGTGGTTCAGCAAATTGTCAATTTGCTCCTTCACTAAACCGAAGCATTCATTTTTAATCATTTAATTTACTAGTTTCTCGCTCATTTGTCACAAGTTGAATTTCTGAAAAGTACTAAATAACTAATACCTAGTATAGAATGTATAGGTCTTAACATTTTACTAAAGCTCCTGTAGTTAGTTTAGGAATATTGAAATAAAGTAAGGAACTCCATATTGAAACTAATGATGGAATAAACTTTGTTAAACCAATCATTAAATATGAATCCGATTTCAAAATATCATACGAACACGGGGACGTACATGAGGACGGGGACTCTCCAAGCATCATTAATTTGCTAGTGCTTGCCCGATCATGTAATAACACTTGGAGCTAATTAGTAAAGTAATTCCAATTAAAATACCTATTCTTACTAAAAAAAAGCGTAACAACAAAGTGAGGGAGTTTAACGGTGAATTTGCTTGTGATTCGTGTCGCCGTATCATGTCATGCTTCCTTAAATATTTGATTGTTTGAGCATTAAGCCTGTATTGCAATTATATCCATCTATCCAGATATATGTTTTGTGGAAAATAATTCGTAATTGGGAATGTACTATATATTTTCAATTGTAAAGCTATTTTTTAGGTTCGAAATGGAGCATAAAATTTTCGCCATATACTTTACATTTACGTCGGTCCAATTTGATTTTGAAATACGTCCATACAACCAATGCATAGGGAGCTGAAAACATTTTTCTGAATTTAATCAAAATTACCGGTGAATGCATGTTTTGCCGTTCATAGTCCATACTTATCCACTTGGGCTAATTTCTCGTGCAGCTTTTAAGAGCAAGTTTATGTGATTATGATGCCAAGTTCCTAAATTGAGCTGAAATTCAAATCATGTAATTTTAAACCAGACAGAAAACTGTCTCGAAATTGTTAAAACTCTAAAATGCTACACTCTTTGCATGCGCCCATATCACTGTCGTCGTGTCAAAACTTTTGAGCATTGGCAAAAAATACTAGGCATCATTCACAACCTCCCGTTTTCTACTACGCAAAGATTATATAAAATCTGACCCATTTCGTATAACCCAGCATAGCATGGATTTCGTCCTCGGCATTGTCTTTGTAATTGGAAACCCCTCTTCCCTGTCCCTCAAATATTGAACAGGGTAAATTTGCCAAAACAGTGGCAGTACCTAGTATTTTTAAATTAAGTACTTTGTGTAGTTGTGTAGTTTGTGTAGTTAAGTTGGTGTAGTTTTTTAAAATTACGGCGAACATCTTCTTGGCTAATCAGCATACATCGACATGTACATAAAAATAAAGCAATAAAATATTGATTGGCCACAAAAAGTTTATACTTCACTTGAACCAAGTCGCAGTTATTGTTCTAATTGTAAGCTTTCCGGAACCACTCGACGTTTTTTCTAAAAGAATACCTCATTGCAGCCTCATTTCATCTCTACTTTGTAAACGATGGGCTTCGCAGATGCCTTCGTCAACATCTTAGTATTTAGCCAAAAGTATTACGATATCCCTTTCGTCTACGATAGTCGAGTTGGGAGGTTGCTACCAAACCCGAAATTACGAAACCGATGGAAAATGCGGCTGTGGTTTTACGTCCAGGTGGTTTCGACATCGGGATTCGCGTACTCCACTTACCAGCTATCCAGTCTGTGGAGTAGAGCATCCGCAGGTCACCAGGTGGTTCCAGTTGAAGCCATTACATACACCATGCTAATTGCCATGTGTGTTCAGGAAGTGGTGGTCGCGTACACAATGGAACGGGATCCCTCCTGCACTTGTTTCATCGCATCGGAATTCTTCCGTTTAGATGAAATTCGATATAAAGGTGAAGGCGTTATGAAAATAGGTAAATGCATTCATGGCAACACCCGGAAAATATTAATAATTATTTTGTGCCTTTTACAGGGTGGCCTAATTCGGAACAACTCCCTGACGTTCAAGAACTACTTGGATACCTGAAGACAATTGGATTTTGGATGTTTCCTTTCATGGGGATTATGTTTCCCTGGATTAAATCCTTCGATCCTATCAACACCCTGCTCCACGACATGATTCCAGACATACCCCGCCGATTTCTCGCTTCGCTTTTGTACGGCACATCCGTATTCTTTGGGGTTAGTAGCATTTCAATATTTTTGTTGCTAATTGTGGCAGGGTGCCACGGTGCGGAAAAGCAAATTAAACGAAACCTGCAGTTGAGTTTGGGTCCTCAAACAGAAATGCGGCATTCATTCGAAAGTGTGCTGAAGTTTGGGTTTTCGATGTCCAAATTGCCAGTTTGCCGGAGACAACAAGTGGAACCTACTCCGGAATGCTCAGGAGGGGAGCCTTGCGTTTGCATCAAAAAAGGATGAGCACCGGGTTGAGTATTCCCATTTTCGGGAAATACTCCACCTCCAAAACCAGTTGTACATTTTGATATCCGCCACCAACGACATGCTCCAAGTTTTCCTACCAGTCGAGCTAAGTGTTGGAGTTGCTTTCATGGTGGTCTTCAATTACGCCACTATCACTCTATACGACAACCCCAGTTTTGGTTTTGTGTGGATTGGCGGAATAATTACAAACCTGGGAATTACTATATTGCTAACCATGTTTCTAGCTCATCGTGCGTCCGTCCCTCTGGAATACTCCACAAAAATTAAACAACACTGGAGAGGCACTTTGATGGGGAAAGTGGAACTGAAGCAGGCCAGAGCGATGCTACCCATTGGATTCAGGATTGGACCGTTTTTTGCGGTCCAGAAGAGCACTGCACTCGATATTATGAATGTCGTTTTGAATTACACGGTGACCTTCTTAGTTGGGTGAGTTGTTTAGGGTATTCATTTTAAATTTAAACAAGAGTTCAATGGCTAACGGCATACCCATTCAAGTGTCACGCACAGTTTACATGCCCAACAACTTGTATTTTTAAATTGTAGTAGGCTAATCTTTTATTGTTTTAGGAATATTTAAACATAACATTTTAGGCTTGATATTGGAACATGGAACTAGTTATGGAGTAAAGCTTTTTAAATTAAATCCAATATTTGAATATTAAATCAAATGTACTATCGGAATGTAATCCTATGTCGAGTTCATGCTTTGTGCCTGAATTTGCAAATAAAAATCTTACCTAATACAGAATTGTTGCACAAACAGTTTAGATACGTAAATAGCTGAAAGTTAATTGCTGATGCTTCATTATAACGCATGATTATCTTCTGGAACTTTGCAGCTTTCATATAAATAGCTTATTATAATATTTCTCATGTTTGAGTTGATTAAAACCAGTGTAGCAAAATAAAATCGAATAATACTATTAATACTCTCTCTGTCGTGCTTTATGAATCCAATTGATTTCTACTCTACCGTTTGTTTTTACGACATGAAATAAGTAGAATAAAAAAATTATTGAAGTGGGATTGCAATCAGTAGCTTTAAAACACCTGGATCCGACGAGCGTTCCAATTTGACTTCAACCATTAAACCTGAGTTTCACCTGAAACCCATTTTACAAAACGTAATGCTTCTAATTTCTTTTTCTAGTATAAAGCAGAAAATTGAATATGAATCAATTTAATTTAACTTGTTCCACGCTCGTTTCACCTATAACAATTCCCTCTATTTTCTATTTTTCATGAATACTTCATCAGACAAGCTAATATTTGGGATCATAACCCCATTTTCAAAAAACCAGACAGTCACCTTCAAACCAGACATTGGACCAGTGCCTGTGAAGCCTGTACCCTGTTCCCTCATTCAAAATGGGCTTTCAGAGACGCCTTCATCAACGTTTCTAGCTATGTATAGCCAAAATTATTACGACATCCCACTAATTTACGACGCGGAGGTAGGCAGGCTGCTCCCTAATCCCAAGCTACGTTCCCGGTGGAAGAAGACGCGAATCTGGACATACGTCCAGCTCATCTCCGTCACCGCCGCCTCGTGTACGCCTTGGTTCGGTTCGGACCATGAAACTGCTGCATAGATCATCCACTGGGAAAGAAGTGGATTCGTGCGTTTACACCTTGACCATATATACCTGATTGGGCGGCATGTTTGCTAGGGTAGTGTCCTTCGGATTCGGATCCCAAAAACATGCTTTAACAATTATTATTGTAAATGTAAAAAAGCTTAATATAATTTGTTTATGGCAGAAATATATATTTAGAGAGCCCGTTAGTCTTTTTCTAAATAAACTTGGCTTTGACAATTAAACAATTTGACTTTTTGCTTATGCTTAATAATAAATGTTAGATGGGTGATAAAATAATAATTAACGGAAATCGGACGGTATAATTCTAAAAAACGCTCTAGTATNGAAGCATACTGGCGCTATCGCGCGAACGGACAGATATCCAGATATCCGATATCCAGATATCCAGATACACAGGACAGACATTTACCCACTCCCAATTTTTTTTGTCCTGTTTTTATAATGTACCATGTACACATGGTACACAATAGTAGTAATACTACCACGGATGTGGTGACATGACAAGCTTGAAGCTTATATGCTAATAGGTATACTGCTATTTGGATATAAACTTGATGCCAGTGTTGACTATTGGCACGGTTCATTCTAATAATCAATAAAAATAGGTATCTTGCTTGTAAGCATTAGCGTATAGGTAAACATGTAAATACGTTGAATGTATGGATTATTGATGTTGATGTGTAGCTGAACATTAAAAATTGGCGTGGTTTATTGATTTTAAATAGCTTGTGAAAACAACAAGTCATTTGGTATATCACCTATGTATATTTTACAGCTAAAAGCATTTCCAGAATATATACATATTATTACGTGATGAACTTTAACTAAATATTTATGAAACGTGGTTGAACAAGACAGCTCGCTAATGCTAAACTCTAGTATTATACGTATATAAATTGGTTATATCTGTGGATCGATTATTTTATACTTTCCATTTCATTTTGACCTTCACTTTCACTATTATTTTCCATCGCAGGCTCAATTGGGTCCGGGCTTAACACTTTTGGATTTTCCAATTGCGAGACAACATTATTACTACCCACACCTTCCTTTCTCTTCCGTTTGGGAACTTTCGTAGGACCCATAATAGCTCGGGCCACTAACTCAAACAAAAATATTCCCGCAGTCACCCCACACCCTATACCCAGCAGGTAAAACACTACTACAATCTTATCCCCCATTGAAATGGCCTTAACCCAGTTATAATTCCCTGCCTCATTCCTCTGGGAATCCTCCCTGGCCCACCAACCCTTCCACGCCAACTCAATTCCAGACTCGTCCAACGCCCTCAACCTTCTCTGAAAGGTGGACGCGGACCAGGGCACATTCTCAAATCCCCAAATGTTATACCTTTGCCCCATGGACTCCACCCCCAAATTGCATCTCAATCCCCAACTACTCAACCTAAAAAACATTGCCAGTACGCTGTTTCTCGTGTCAATGTAGGCGGTGTTATTACCCCGGGCAAGTATATTCATAATGTACCACATCCCACCCAGCCTTTTCGCGTCATCCATGTCCCTTGGTTTGTAAAGCAACTGGTTCACCCACCTGGGTAGATAGTATTGCTGCCTCTCAATTGAGGAACGAACCTGTTCCAGCGGGTTTTTAGTTTTGGGCGTAGACCCCAAGGGTGTAACTCGTGGGACCACCATCGGTGGTGTACAGGGTGACATTGTTTACGAGCAAGTCGTAAAAACCCAGCCACTCTCTTTTCGTCTCAACCGGCATGTTAAACTCCCGGATGTTGTCGCCCCGGTAGGCATACGACATCACAATTCCGACCAACGCCCACAGCCCGCATAACACTTTGAACCTTTTTATGACATTGGTCCGCTGCATGAGCATGATGGAATAGACAAATGTGAGAGCGCCAAATACCTGACCGCAGCTGTAAAAACCGGCCCTTTTGTTGTATCTATTAAGACTCATAATGCTCCATTGTAGGAGTATCCCACTGACGAGCCCGGTCACAAGAAGGGAATACCAGACCATGCAATCAAATGCGACCACGAGTAACCCCCATGATGACATTGGAGACTCCCTAGAAGCATACCTACCCTTGAGGGTCCCACACGTCAGAAATGTTAGAGACTTGCTCTCGTCCGCGTCCCATTTTAACCCCCGGGGTTCCCCTGCCTCGACATAGTAGAAACGGGGCAGGTCGGGGTTGGAGGAGAAGGAAATGGTCGAATTGGGGGATAGTATTGCCAAATATATTCGCCCCATTTGTGACCTTTTCCGATTCAACAACATGTACTCATGATCGTAATCGGAGCCTTTTGGCTTGAGCCCGAAACTATTACCAAGGCCGCCAATCATGGAATTGAAGAAATCTGAATCGACATAATCCCACACGTGACCACCGGGTTTGTCGAATCCCTGTTCTAACTGGTCCACGCTGCGGAAATTACTCGGATTGTATGAGATTTTGAGGGGAGAATACTTGGGAAATAGAATTGTGGGAACGGGATTTGTGGCCGGTAACACGACCATCGTTGCCCTAACTGAATATTCCCCATATCTACTCACCTGTTCCAAATGAAATTCCAGCTTGTTCATTTTCCTCACCAGCTTCAAGCCCGGATGAGTGCTGAAAATGGCTTCGTCGATGACTTGCGACATTTCCAAAAGGCCAAAGTCAAAGGAGGGTAGGGTATCCGGACCGTGTCTAACGTGGACGAAGAACTGCCGACCTTTCACAACATCCCTGGGTCCGTCCCACCCTCCGCGTCCTATCCGAGGGTCGTACAATAGGCTCAGAAAGGATTCTGGGAAAATGTAATCCCCCCGAGGCTCCATTTGCCACGAGGCGCATCCAGGTGGATCAATGAAAACCATGGCGGCACAACCCAACCTGGGAGGTGGTGTTCCTCGAGGTGACACATGTTGGGGCCTCAGTTGATATGAGGTATAGTGACATATGAACTTTGCTGGCGTTTCTTTCCGTTTGGGATACTGGGATGAAGAAGACTGGTGGTCGTAGGATTCACCGAATGCCTCTTCATCTGAAGGTTCATCCTAAATATATATATTTTGACGAATTACAATTAATTTGAATTCGAAAAAGATATCAATTTTATTTTATTGAGATTCTATTTTTTACTTACTTGTGTGTCGTTGAATGTGGTGAACTGCAGGTTGCTTTGCACCACCGGGAAGGAAAGGGGCTCCAAAGCATACACTTCGCCCTGCATAAATATACATTTCTATGTGAAGCCGTTCATTTGAATAAGCCTGGAGTAATGTTAATAAATGAATGATCACTTACGTTTTCCAACTGATTTGTCACAACTTGCACAGTACACTCCCGAAAAATCTCCAACTCCCTGTGCATCCGAAGTGACTGAGAATTTGTTAGAATGAGCAGACCACAAGCAAAAAGTAGGCGAAATAAATAGCCCAGCATCATCGTGAAAATACTGGTGGATTACCGCTTCCACAAAATTTTCATTCTGACTAACTGGAACACAGTTAGGAAAGCTTAGCTTTCAACACACGGTTAATCGAATTTTTTCCCAAAGGAAGGTGATTATTCTACTTTTCGCTTCATTTGCGTCACCACACCGGATATGAGCAAAGTTGGTAGGAGAAAGAGAACGAAGCTAATACATTTTCTCCCGAGACCAATTTGACCAATAATCAAACACCGAGCTAGGTATGTAATTTTTGTGGCTAGTATACATATACACAGTAGTATATACTACAAGGTAAAAAATAGGTAATTAAATACAGCAGGTATTCCAATCAACTATATCTATGTTCAAATCCTGTAATTTTTGGAACGGTTTTTGATGGATGAAAGACTACAAGATGGATTTTTTCAAATCAAACATTCAACATTGCATGATGGTAGACATGGCATGCTGTATTTAAATATTGCTCATTCTTCAACTCATATTACTAGCTCATAGTAGCTGCGCTGCATGTCAATAAGGAATTCGTAATATACTTTCGTTTCGTAATCATCCTTCATCGCCAAATTATTTGCATTGGTGCTGCCAAGGTAGATCCATACATCATAGAACAAGTATTTTATTACATAGGTAGTATGTATAGATATTTATTGTAACATGATTAACTACTTGTTGGATTCAGACAATCACAAGCAAAAGCAATTACAATAACAACTGAGCATCATCAGCAAGTTGATAATATACACCACCACAAACCATTACGGTGCGATGATCTTTCACTCCGGAAACAAATAGGAATCTTCACATAGAATATCGCCTTGTCCCATAATGTTCATAATAAGTTCACAATATTGAAGCTTTTTATGAATGTGGATACAAAATATATATACAACAAATTATACAACAAACAGACTAGACAATGTCGAAATCCGCCTGAGTGCAAACTTCCGCATTATTCGTATCAATTCTGAATAGGGTGTACTGCATGGTAAGTGTGGTTCCTCGAAACTCCTCGTTGATTAGCCCAGCCAAGTACATTCTGTATAAGCGTCCCCCCTGGACAGCACTGTCGCGCAAAGGCTCCTCCAGTACTGGAGTGATTTCTCCATCCGGAAATATCACATTAATGCGGACTCCCAGCTCGGGGAGGTTTTCGCTTGGAATGAAATCCAGTTCCGAGTCTCGCAATGTTTCCGCAGGGATTTGGCACGTGGAGGAATTGGAACAGCCTTCAATTCGGGCGGTTACAACTCGACCTGGTCCATCTGAAAATATCAAAATTTAGTTTATAGCAAATCCTTTCAAATTCCGGACTCCTCCGGAAATGATCAATAATTTGAAGCGTACCACATGGTTTCAGTCCAAAGACTTGTGGAAGTGAGCTTGTACTGGTTTCATCAATGGGACGAATCATCATACCGAATCGACGCTGGAAGAGAGGAATTTTTGGCGCAGCTTGTGCCATCATCAGCACAACCACGAAAACGGGAATTAATTTTGTTGAAATCATATTGGATGTTGATATGTTGAATTAGAGTCTGTAATGTAATAGCTTGATGAAATGTAAATATAGAGGCTTCTTTATATATACACCTTGCTCGCCTTGTGTTGACATAATTTAATACATTTAATTAGAATTTGAATGAAAACGTCATTATTTATTATTATGCGTAATAAATACATGCACCCAGCTACTTACCTTTTTTTGCGAATGGAATCTATATTGCAAATTGCAATTGGTTCATGGCCAAGCAGCTGCCGTAAATAATATTATTATGATAATCATATATTACACGACTAATAATTGAGATAGTTCAGCCTGCAGAGTTTTGACTAATAATGTAGAGGATTTTTTGTGACCTCAATCTAAATGCACATTTAGGAAGCTATTATTTATTACCTAAGCTAGATAATGATACTTTGGCTTATTATAATGAAGCCGCTTAGAAATGCAATTGTAAGACCTTCATGCTTCGGATATATATTTGTCTGTTCCTCGACACATCGATGTGATAACTCGAAATTGATTGAGGATAGATAGATGCAGTTTATGTGCAAATCATGAAATTAGCCATGAAAAAATCAATCAAAATATTGTCAACGTATAGTTATCAAAGGAAAGGTAAAAACAAAGTTTTAAATTGAGATGCTAAAAGGTTGCATTTGTGCAGAGCTGCAAAAAATCCAACTAGAAAACTGAAAATATATGTAGTCGCGCTTGTATTCACAAATTGTGGAAAATTTTAAGCAGCGGAAGCGGAAATATTTGCAGTAGGATTAACACATAAATCATATTATTCTACGGGTATATATAACATGTGTGACCAGTTGGTAATTATATAGAGCAATAGAGCATCGAAATAATGGTTATACTCGTACTACGGATAAATGTAGTTCGTTCTTTGGATGTTTAAGAAATCCTAAATCCTTTCCTTTGATCACAAAATCACAACAATATTATAATTTTCAATGTACCTAAATTAATTGTAGTAAAAATTGACAAATTTACGAAAGAGATAAAACATAATTCGTACACACAACACAACGAAACATCAAAAATAATTTCAATAATAATAATTAATTATTTTATTCGCAAATCTACCCTCCAAATCCAAATCTATTTCCATACCCACCTCGCTCGCTTTGAGAGTCATGGCTTGGATAGCCTGAAGCAATGAAAGAACTATCTACTTGATCGCTGCTGTCACCATCACCCCGTTCAGGAAGCTGAATAAAATTGGAGTCTACATCATAGCTGTGCCAGCCAATGCCGCCTCCATATGGGCCTGGAGCTGGAATTGAGCTAACTAGACATACTGCTAGCCCCAGAACAAGTAATAACACCTTCAAATTACCAAAAACACAATTAAGTTATAAACTTGGGGGAATCATTATCATTGCAACTTGTATTTTCAAGAAAAATCATCTTATTACCTTCATGATGATGATGGAGGATAGTGAGCGCCCGGAGAATTTTCTGATAAGTCAAATATATTATATTTGCTGGTAGGAAGCTAATGAAAAACTGATATACAAATTCCCAATGTCCAGCAGAATTTATACCCAATTTTAAAACTATAATTAGATACAAAAATATTCGGAAATAGGATAATCTATAAAGCTTTCCAACTACTTACTTCCTTGGTTAAAATGTCGTAAATGCGAAGGATGCCGTAAGACAATACAGAGAAAGAAGCATTTTAGATTTTTGTGACAAAGCAGAAAATTATATGTTGGGAAAATAATATGCAACCACGCACCACTCACGGAAGTTTAAGCTTTAATATTTGCTATGTCAGCCACCTAAAATGCGGAAAATACATAAAACGTAAATGCAGAGGAATTCAATTTCAACGTTTTTTCGATTAAATTAGAAATTATGAAATAAATATTTCCAGCTCGTTTACCTCGATTTATGTTGACGAGGAACTAAAAAAATTTGCTAAGCAAAAGTTTGTGCGTGGGATTTGATGAGGATATCATGTAGAATTAGAATAGTTCACAACCTAAAAATGCTTTATTTGGGATTGGGAAAAACCAATACAATAAAGTGTTGTTACATTCTAGTTCTAGCTGCTCGGAACGGAAGTAAGCTCCACAACGAAATAAGTAGTACCTCGCAAAAAATACGACGTGCGTACGCACTAGTTTTCATTCATCCATGACATGAGTAGGTATCTGACATGAAAATTGTTATGGAGCATGATTAGAAGATTACGGATGAGCCCTATGAAATTCCTCCAATTTCCAGTTTCCCCACATTTAAAGAAAGGAATCCCAAAGTCTCAAGATTGTAGACAATATCCGCTGGAGCTGGAAATGAATCAGTGAATTAACCTACTTAAATTATAATTGAGATTATGATGTCGCCTTGAGTTAAGCAATTACGAAAAGGGCAAATATTAAAAGAATTACTTAGGGCAGACAATTTGGCTCTGATATTGTAATTAATCTGATACATAAATTATGTTTATTAAATTGTAATTCGACTATATTGCACATAGGAACCTCCTTTTCGAATGGACGAACGCTAGTGAAACAAGTAATACTATAGGTAGATAATACAAAGCTAGAAAAAATGTTACAAGAGGAGGTACCCGACCCCAACCAAGTTAATCATTGCACATGGGTGTAAAAATTACAGAACGATGTATTAAAATATATAATTACTTAATGTGTTAAAACTAGATTATATCCTTAATTAATTCCTACATATTTCAGAATAATCACTTGTTAGCAAACTAAAAAAAACTACACAAACAACAAAAATTGTAAGGAACAATGTAAATGGTAATCTACACACGCTATTATTTTATTATGTTACAAACTCTGAGTCATATGCCACATAAGTTATCTCAGCAGTCTCCTGTTTCACCAGAGGACACCCCTTTTTCAAATGTTTATTCAGCAAACACTTGAGCCTAAACGACTCCCCACAGCCACATCCAAACGGCTTCTCGCCCGTGTGTATCCTCTCATGCGTGGCCCGAGCGTTATTGGTGCAAAACACTTTGGAGCAGTAACTACAGGCTTTGGAGTTAACCCCATCACCCTCGGGGGGATGAGCCTGACGCACATGCGCTCTCAACAGTTTCATCGTCTTTGTTGGGAACCCGCAAATTTCACATGTGAAGTCGTCGCTGTCCAAATGAGTCGCTTCGTGGTCTCTCAGCGTTTGCAGCCTATAAAACTGCTTGGGACATTGGGAGCACTGGAATATTTCCGCGGGGAGACCGATCCCGTGCTTTCTCTTCTCGTGACCTGTCGATACACAAGATTACATATATAATTAATTTGTAACCACACAGGCAGCACATTGTATGAAATTCTAAAACTTGACTAACTTTGGAGCAAATTGAGGATTTTGAACTTTGACGGACACAACTCGCACTGGTACTCGGGGAACTGGTGGACCTCTACATAGTGCCTGGACAGCTTGTCACTCGCCTTGAATTCCTCCTTGCAAACGGTGCAGTAGTAATTGTCGTTTTTGCTCCGCTGGTACATGTAGCTGTACTTTTTGTACGTGTTTGTTGTCGTATTCATTTCGTCATGTCCGGCCTCCTCGTGTTTCCGGAGGTACCTCTCGGCCGAAAACTTTTTCCCGCAGGTGGTGCACTGGGGTCGCTTCCGGATGTACTTGCCAATCCCGTGGATAAAGGCCTTGTGATGACGTACTTGAGAATATTTGGCAAACTTTAATTCGGGACAAAGTTCGCACTCCAGTTTGACCCGGACCCGGTCCCACTTTTCGTTTGGGTGCTCCGCCCTTCTATGCTTTGAAAGTTTGGCCGAGTTTGGAAACGATTCGGAACAAATTCCACAGGTTCTTGGTTGGTGGGATTTTTCGTGAGCGAGTCGCTCCAGCTCATCGTCAAAGGTAGTGGTGCAGGACGGACTGACTCGACAAGGGAGGAGGAGTTCCACCCCGTGACTGGAATGTAGGTGTTGGAGGATTTGGTCCTTGACGGGATATTCATTGGATTCGCTTTCTGGACATAATTCGCATTTCATTGTTAAATCTTGATGGGATTTATTCCCATGTCGGGCAAGACTCTCAAATTTCCCAAAAGCGTAATCACAACTTGGACATTGGTAAAGTTTCTCGTGTTGGATTTTCAGATGATTGACTATCGTGTTCGGGTGTACTTTCTTGTCACAAATGTCGCAAATCACTTTCTTGGTTTTGACAACTTTTTGAATTTTTCCATTTTGCCTGGATCCACCCACAGCTTTTCGTTTGCCCGGTCTTCTAGCACCTTTCCAGTCGCATGTGTCGTCGTCGTCGCTTTCCGATGTTCCCGAATTTCCAATTTCACTCCCGTAACCAGTAGACAACCACCCAGTATCTTCATTCAGAGGCTCGACACCACCTCCTTTCTCCAATTCCACCATGACATTTTGAGAAGTTTGCCTTCTCTGTCGTAATAGCTGCATCTTTCCTCCAGTATATTTCTCCAGGTAAACCAAGGGCACTTGCACTTCCTTTCCATCTGAAAAAATCAATATTTATAACAAAAAAAGTAGAACTACATATAACTTCATTAACATCCACCCTTCCACTGATGTCCGTCTGTCCGTATCTATTACATACCATTCTCGAACACGGCAACTTGAAATTGATGCAGCACCTCCAAAAACCTTCTCTCTTCCTCGCAGCTCCCTCCACCACCCAGCTCCTTCTCCTCCACACACTTTTCAAATTCCAAAAACCTGAGCACCACCCCCGTGTTAGTTCCATACAACCTCGAGTTGTCGATAACCTCCCTCTTTCCCCTCCGCACAAACTCGATAATCCTCATTTGCACTTGTTCCAACTGAAGCTGGAGGGAGACCACCAGCTGGGCTAGGTCGTTACACTTGGAACAAAGTTTAAAATGAGCCGGAGGTGGAGTTCCTTTGCTACTCGTTTCCAAAAACTGGAGCACCCTCACACTCTCCGGCTTCTCGAGCCTGAAGTCATTGAGCAGGTACTTGAGCAGGAGTTTGTGAGCTCGGGTGGTGTAGCAGTGACCGGACCCTTCCTTTAATGTCAGGGCGCACAGTGAAGCAGCTATTCCAGAAGGGGAGGCTCATGATGAAGTTGACTCCAACTTCCAATTGGTGACATATATGATGACAGGTCACAACAGGTCGTTTGGAAACAATTTCTTCAGTTTTGTTTTGACACAAGAGAAACAACACACAAGTCAGATGAGAAGAATAATGGGAAAAAATTACACCCCGCTTGGTATATGGGGCAAGTTGAATCCAAACGGAGGAGTACATATATATTGCCTGTCTGTACCACTTGCATATGAACAGTTGGAACTGGAAGTTCCAATTTGGAAATGAATTGGAACGGGATTGGATATGGGAATTAAACTTGCATTTAAGAATTTTTTTTATTGTTTTTTCGAAACAATCAAAATTGTCATTCTTAATTAATTTACACTTTCTCATCATCAATCATCAATTCATTCTGCTGACAAACTCAATATCATACCTACATCAATCTTTACTTCATTATTAGGATGACACTTTTTGATGTGATTCGTCAATTGATCCTTGGTCCGATAGGTCTTTCCACACTGGTCACATCCAAACGGTTTTTCTCCCGTGTGAGTCCGCTCGTGATTTTGCAGGCATATTTTCTGCGTGAAGGTTTTCTCGCAGTAAGAGCAATGATGAGGTCGGCCTCCTCCCTCCACCTCGGGGTGGTTAGTTTGGTGGTGCAACTTTAGCCCGCTCAGCGTCTTTGTGGTGTGTCCGCATAGCTCGCAAGTGTAAATATCCGTCTTGGGCGGCTCCCCGATCCCGTGGGCGGAAGCCTCATGTTCCCTCAAGGTTGTCTCGCGGAAAAATTGCTTGTGGCATTGGGAACAGTGGAAAATGGCAGACTCGGGAACTCCAACCCCGTGTGCCTTCTTTTCATCTGGAAATTTATAAAACGTTTCTCGATACAATTTCTCGGAAATCAGAACCTTTCTACTAATGACGATCTGACCTACGGAATATAGTTATATAACCGAAAAATATTTATTTTAAATCTTACGTGATTGGAGGCTGGTGATCATTTTGAAGGTCCACGAGCAGAATTCGCAGGTGTACTGCTGGTAGGAGTGCGCCACGACGTAGTGCTGGGACAAAAAATGGACCGATTTGAACTCTTCTTTACACTCGTGACAGTAGTATTCTCCAGCGGAGTTTCGCTCGTAGAGGAATTTGTATCGGCGATAACTAGTCGTTACCGGCATGTCCCCGTGGCCCTCGCTCAGGTGCTTCCGGAGGTAGTTGTGACGAGAAAACGTCTTTCCGCAGGTTTCACACTGGGGCCGTTTTCGAACAAACATTTTGTGGGTGTGCTGCTGGTGAGTGCGGAGCATCCGAGAGGATGCAAATTCCTTTCCATCGGGACACGCATTACAGACATACTTTTTCCCGTCGTGGTCCTCCGCCTTGTGCTTGTCTAAAGTGTATTTGGATGGGAAGACCTTTTTGCAGGGCTTGCAGGTCCATTCTTTAGCCCGGCATTCCACCTCGTGTCCTCTTTTCTTTTGCCTGTCAAAAAAGGTTCGAGTGCATGCAGGTTGGGAGCATTTCAACAGCATTTGTTCCCAACCGTGGGCCTCGTACAGGTGTTGGGGCAGCTTGTCTGTGGCAGAATAAAGAGTTGAAGTTTCTTCTTCATCAGAGCACACGCCGCATTTCATTTCAAGCCCTTTGTGGGATAATGCCTTAACGTGATTCACAAGACTTTCAAACTTTCCAAAGACGCGATCACAGCCTTCCCTGACGCACGAAAACATTGTGGGCGGGTCATGGGTTTGAAGGTGAACAATCATTTCTTTGCTGTACACTTTTTCATTGCATACATCACAGATTCCCTTGGTTGGGTAGAGGGGAGTGGTGGAATCACCACCACGACGACGCCGCTTTCGAACGGGTTTCTTTGGACGCCCGCGCTTTCCAGTTTTTTTCCTTTTGTTGGGAGTGGTGGTGGTGAAATATTCAGAATCGTCGGAATCTTCGGATTCAGGAGAGTTTGATATTATGCTATCATTGTCATTATCGGTGGCATCTCCTCCGCCAAACCAGCTGCCTCCACCGTCGGAATCGTAGTTAGGGTTATAATCTTCGTCTTCATTATTAAGTTCACGTTTGGTTATGGCTATCGCTGTGCTTTCAGGGGCAGAATCAACAAGTGTTTTGGATCCTAGTTCCAATTTCGCTGGAGCGGATTTATACTTTTCAAGATAAACAAGCGGAATCTTTACCACGTCCCCATCTATAACAAAAAAACGACAATTAGCAAAATTCAACCTTCATAAACCTTTTTGACATAATTCATAACTTACAACTTATAATTATCGAAAATCATCAGTCTTACCATTCTCCACGACCTCAGTTTGAAACTGGTGCAACACCTCCAAAAACTGCCTTTCCAGCTCACAACTCCCTCCAGTTGCTTCCTTCTTGTCCAACTCCTTTTCAAACTTTCTAAACTTGTTCCCAACCGCCTTATTCCACCCATACAGGTTGGAGTTATTGACCACCGAATTTCTCAGTGTCGTCACGTAGTTGGCGATCGTCATCTGGATTTCCTCCAACTGGAGCTGCAGGTCCAGCACCACTCTCGCCGTTTCATCGCACTCGGAGCAAAGGCGGAACTGGGATGGGGTTGCACTCTGACTCTCCCCATCTGCATCTTCACCCGATTGGCTCGGATGATCCGGCAGCTTTTTGCTAGTTTCAAAAAACTGGACAACTCTTTTGGATACTGGCTTCTCGAGCTGCTTGTCGTTTAGGAGGTACTTGAGCAG
Organism: Dicranocentrus wangi; assembly: GCA_036850665.1. Classification (NCBI taxonomy): domain Eukaryota; kingdom Metazoa; phylum Arthropoda; class Collembola; order Entomobryomorpha; family Entomobryidae; genus Dicranocentrus; species Dicranocentrus wangi. Next base: position 2,775 of record JAANSN010001329.1, on the reverse strand, counting down.
GAGTTTATGACAAGGAGTAAAATCACAATAATTATTATGGTGCTCCCATCCTCCTCCACCACCACCTCTACTGTCCTCCTCCTCGTCAATTGCGGTCGTACACAGGAAGCAGTTGCTCCAAAGGACACTCATTTCTCTAAAATTCTTCTTTTTTTTTGAATGATTACAACAAATTTCAAAAAAGGTGAGTCTACTAATTACATCATATTATTCATATGGGAATTGAATTCAGAGACAAATGATGGCATTGACAATTAGTTAATTAGATATTGCTTCAAATGAATGAATTAATTAAATATTCTATTGTTTTTGACTGACTGCTGACTCGTCAGTCATACGAACGAGGACTGAGTGTTTTTGTTTTTGAGAGCAGAAGAGAAGATTTTTATCATCATCAAGTTAAATGACGATTTTCCCTCCTTTCCACTGGGGCAAGGGGCAACGCAACGCAAACTTGTACGATTCTCTTTCGCTGGACACGGATATTTTTTTCGTGATTTAATTGGTTTGATGAAATTCTAAAAATATGAAATTAAATACAAAGACTGACTGTTGGTGTGCTGCCTAATTGCTGTCGTTAAGGTCAAAAGGTCAATTTATATCCAAAAAACATAAAGAATGCATTAAAAATAAAATCAAAGATTCAAACCCCACAAGCAAGGGTAAGTTTCGTGAATGACATCATTCATTATGCTTGACACGAAAGAGAAAAATGAATGAGTCCAAAAATTACAAGATTACGAACAATTTAATAATAATTAAATTATGTTATATATAACTTTAAAAACAGTTGATTGAGAAATACTTAAATATCAAGGAGATTAAGGACTTTCAAATCCACTCGCTAGCAGCTCATGCTGTACTACTTCATGAAACTTTTCAGAATGACGCTTCAGCTGCACCTTAAACTTGAAAGCTTCCCCGCACTGACCACACTCAAACGGCCTTTCCCCAGTGTGATCCCTCTCATGATGGACGAGGAGACTCCTTTGGGAAAACGTCTTGGAACAGACAGAGCACATGTGTTTGCGTCCTCCAGGCACTCCCTCCGCGTGCACGTTTCGAATGTGCTCCTTCAACGAGTTCTTGGTCTTGAATGAATGCCCACATTTCTCGCATGTGTAGTTTTTCACATCCCCGTGGACCGCCTCGTGTTCCCTCAGCGTGGACTCGCGGAAAAACTGCTTCGGGCAATGAGAACACTGGTAGCCGGCGGAAGCCGGGAGGCCAACGCCATGACTAATTTTTTCATGAGATCTGGAAGGGAAAGGTGAACGAAAGAGTGTTACAATAAATATGAAATAGGAAAGCTAAAAAAATGTGTGTGTGTGTGTGAGCAGTTAAATCATGTCCACTGACTGAAGTAGAGTGACAAGCTTAAAGGTGCGGGGGCAGAGGTCACATTGATACTCTGGGTAATTGTGGTCCACCACGTAGTGCTTCGATAGCTTGTGAACACTTTTGAATTCCTCTTGACATTCGTGACAGTAGTATTCCCCCACGGGATTACGTTGATAGAGGAAACTGTATCGCTTAAATGTTGTTGTGAGTTTTGTGTCTCCATCTCCATGTCCAGCTTCCAGATGTTTCTGTAGATATTTCGGTCGAGAAAATGTTTTGCCGCAGGTTTCGCACTGAGGACGCTTTCGAACATAGGGTCGGATTCGGTGGGTTAGCTGCCGGTGATGAAGGAGGGATGAGCGTGTGGGGAAGTCTTTTCCTCCGGGACAATCATTGCACACAAACTTTTTGACATTGTGCTCAATGGATTTGTGCTTTTCCAAGGCGTGTCCCGAGGGTAGGCTCTGGTTGCAAATGTCACACATCCACTCTTTATGATTTTGTGCTTCGTGGCCCAATCGTTTTCTCCGGTCGAAAAATGTGCGGGTGCAGGTGGGCTCGACGCACTTTAGTAGCATTTGCTCCCAGCCGTGGACTTCATAAAGGTGACGGGGGAGTTGCTCTTGGAGAGTGAAAAGTTGATTCTGTGAGTTTTCTTCTTGTCGTTGGGGGCACAACGCGCAGGTCGTACTGACGAAGCCTTTGTGCGTTCCAGAGTGATTAACAAGATTCTCGAGCTTTCCAAACACACGATCGCACTGCTCAACCGGGCAGGAGAATGTGGTGGAGCCATGATGTGTTTGGAGGTGGGCTAGCATTTCAGTACAACCCTCGCCCTCTTTGACTCTTTCGTTGCACACATCGCATCGTCCTTTTATCAGTGTTAGAGAATACACATCAGTGGAATCGCGGGGCTTTCGAAAGGGCCGTCTAGGTGTACGCTTTTTCTTTTTGAACTTGCGTCTGCTCGAAGTGGGACCTTCAGCGCTGTCCGTATCGAAGGAGTCAGAATCAGAATTTGATAGTGCAAAATCATCGCGGTCATCTTCATTCAAAGAGTTGTCTGAGGGGTAGTAGCCACCATAGTTGGAGTCACAATCGTTGTCGTCATTCATATTCACATAGATTTCCCTCTTGAGTGCCGTGGCTTCGACATTCACAGATGGAATATCATGTCTCAGAGAATTCTGATTCCGCGAGTGTAGTTCCATTTTCCCTGGAGTACATTTATACTTCTCCAGATAAACCAGAGGGACTCGAACAATATCTCCATCTATAAATGATAAAGAACAGTTACAACAAAACATTAAACATTTAAGCTGGAACCAATTAAACAGTAAAAATTTTAACTGTCAACTGTTCGGAAATATTACATGCTTACCACTTTCCACCACCGCTGTTTGAAACTGATGCAACACCTCCAAAAACTGCCTT
>JAANSN010001328.1:0-35144 GCA_036850665.1 Dicranocentrus wangi | reverse complement strand
CGAGTCGTGAAACAGTGGTCGTATGCGATACGAGCCACTTATAGCATGGGTTTTGGAATAGATTTAACAAAATTGTAAAGTGGACTGACGACTTTTTTTTTATAATTATAGTAATAACTTAAACCAAGTGTTTTTCTGTTTGCATGATGTGAACTGCTAGTCAAAAAGGAGGAAATAAAATGACGATTTTTTTTACCAATGTTAACAAAGTTGAATGTGCCATGAATGGATAGAGGGGACAATGCTTCCCTAAAAATGCTTATGTTAATGTTAATGATGGTGATACATTGACCCAGTGTTGGACAACATGGGTAGAGAAAGAAACCCACATGAAATCTATGTAGTTTATGATATTCAATTAAATGTTGTTTTTTTCTTCATTCACGGATCATTTACTTTGTCATTAGGCGGTGTAGTTGGACCAGTCTAGTTAGAGTCATTTTGAGCCTTTTCCTTCTTTTCAATAATACTCTGGATTGTCGGCTTGATGTCGTTATCTAAATGTGGGTTTGTGAACGCTGCATTTCTCCTGCACCACCGCCGCATCGGAGACTTGTAAAGGGAAGGGAGTTCACACAGGTCAGCAAAAAACACGGTATTTCAGAATAATTACCCAGATTCGTGTTTAGCGCATATCAAACCCGTACGATAAAGTACACTGCATCTCTTTTCGCATTATATATATGTATTATGTGAACTTGTTCCTGGTTCGTATGGTTCACTTAAAACGAAAAAAAAAGCAATTTCTTTGGACATTATTTGTTTTTGTACATGAATGCACCCGACGATCACAGCAAATTATATCGATAATTGAGGTATGACCTGCTGAACCATGAGTAGGAGTAGCACATAAATAAAAAGATTTGTCTGGAATTTACCACAGCACACAAGTCATGCTAAAGCCCACACTTCACAGTTAGTTTGACATTCCAGGGGAATTGAGAGCAAAAGAATTCCACTATATCAAACTTTATTGACCCTAAAGTCCAATGAACTTCTCAAGTACTCACAATATTTTATATATAAAAAAAACTTTACAAGTATATTTTATGAGAGGAGAGAACCCGCCGTGATAGCATTATGAAGGAAAGCTTTGCTAGATAATCTTTGTGATCCATGACGGGTTTAACTGCTGGAAGACGTTGGAGCAGAGACACTTCTTGTCGTCTTGTTCGTGGAACTTGAGAAAATGGAAGAGTTTTGACTCAATTTCCAGCTATCCATACATATATCGTTTACTAAGCCCCCCATTTCTGGCTACAACATGTATATTGTATACCTAATACCTAGGCATTTTCTTCCGTCTGTAGATGAAGATGCGGATAAAATCTTCAAGTTTTGACTGGTTCATTGAGTTGAGTACTCGAAAAACTTTTGAGTTGAACATCCCTTCACAGATTTGTGCTAAAGTGCGAAGTCATGTCCTGTCCGATCCAAGTTTTCGAAATCTAGCAAAACTCTAATGTTCACTTAAAGTATTTCGAGTGAAGAGAAGAGAAGATGAGGGAACCGACAGACGGATGCGTAACCCAGACTGAAAGCACAAACCTTGAAATAATAATCATAAGGAAATTTGCATACTTATAATAATAACTTCCCTAAATGGTTTTCTATTTTCGTAAGTGCCCACACTAAATATTTATCGCGAGTTGTTGAGCATCACATATAAGAAGGAAAAAAATCCGCAGTAATACTAATGGCGGTGGTGACATTACACGTGCCGCTCGCTCGCTTTTTCCACAAGTGTATTATTTGTTAGCCTCGCATCACTCGCATGCACCTCGTCTGACAAGTAAATCCCATTCATTTTATAGTGCTGATATTATATGACTCAATCTGAGATGCGTATGCTGCTTAATGAAGCAAATTATTTCATAAAAGTATTTTTTTTACAAGTTGATTTTTACCTGCATTCCGTCATGTGAGGAGGATCAGCACATGATCAAACGTTTTGCTGATTACAAGAGTAATTAAAGTCTAGCAAATGTTCACGTACGTATGTACATTGCTGCATGCGTCCTCTCCTCTCGCTCCCAGTGTAAACCCATATTAAGACATTTGTTTCGCATTTTGCAACAAATAATGATTAAGACGCGGCAGTCTTTTTGCAGACGATATGTCATTGTGTTAGAAGATTATTGCACTGATTATTATAAACGAAAATTGAATGTTGCAGCTTCAAGGTTACTGACTGAATGACTTACATTCATTTTACTATTGACATGCATTGTGTGTGGATTGGCAGAGGAGCAAAATTGTGAATAATACAGGTTTGAGTTGGAGAAGCACACGCTGTTGTATGATGGTGTTGTAGCGTAACATTAAGTTGTAAAATTAAACGAGTGAAACCCTTTGCATACGGCTAACACAGTTAAGCAGAGAACCATAATTAGATGGATGAGTGGAGTAACATTCATCATAGCTTTACATCCGTTTGCACTTGTACTTGTACTCGTTTACATCAGTTCAACCTTTACTTGAAAAAAAACACTGGCTGAGATCCTATACGTCTCGTTATGTATAAAAAGGAGTCATGAGGATTAGTTCCAATAATTTCCTTGCCATATATATAAGTTCTGGTAGTATCATCATCACAAAAACAGTTACGCTCTCCTATTGTTTGATATTTTATCTGTATCGTGAGTGAACGGTAAGCACGTATTACGTAGCGAAACTTTCTGATGATCTCACAATAAATCTCTCCTCAAGTCCATGTTAGAAAAAATAGTACAATGCGTTGTAAAAAGTCAAATATTGGGGGTCGTAACGTAACCTAACAATGCCTGTAAAAAGGAGAAGGAGGAATTGAACTGCATGAAATGAAATGAAGATCACCTGATGGTGTCATGGATTGTCCCTCTGTCAAAGGTGTATAAATAAATTTTAATGCAATGGGGATCATATCACTACTAGCATCAGTATCGTATACTATATATCATGTGAAGTGCCTTGGGTCATTGTCATCTGTGCAATGTTCACCATGATTGTTTGATTTGAAAAGTAGTTTTTAGTTGGCACTCATTGTCAGTTGTATTGGCATAAGAGATCTCTTGTGAAATATGTATGGCTTTCGTTCTGCTGAATGTAATTCGATTAGAAATTAAGGGATAAGCTGTTTGCTGTAAGGTGAAATGGTTGCTTATTTAAACTGCCATTAGCTAAATTTAAAATTTCCCAGTGGCAGTTGACATACGTAGATAAAGTGTTAAGTGAAGTGTAGTAGTATGGTTGGTGGCTTTTGGTGGTCCACTTCGCATCTTCCTACCTATTCCAACATTTCATTTCCAGTTTTCACAAAGGATGGATGCAAGAGAAATGCACGAATATTCATCCAGGTCCAACTTTTCCGAGATAAAAAAATGAACAACCGCAATAGCAATGTTGAGCATGAGCTATATAGACAGTATATGAATAGGAGCACAAAGGGATTTTTTCAACTTCTAAAAGACTCCATTGACATGTACCCCATTCCTTTCCTTCCAAGTCCACTCTGGAAGTCTTGCAAATAGAAAGTCTGACTAGGGCTCGACAAAACAAGAAAAAAAAACCCAGAAACTGTGTAAAAATGTATATCCAAGTTAAAAAGTGGTACACATTACTTTCGCAGTGAGGCGACGCGACAGCAACCTCCATCCAATTCCCAGCTTTACTTTTTATTTCCTTCGGTTTGCCTTGTGTATAAGCACTTGTAATCTAAATGTAAGTAGTAGCTAGCTTAGGAAAAAGGCTTTTATATTAGAGCTCCCTCGAAATATCTTCGGATTTTTTACTGCCAAAAGTTAGTTTTTTAAGAGATACGAATGATGTTGTATGTACTCATAAAGACTTTTGTCCTGAGGCTGCCTTCACAACAAAAGCATCATTGACGTACCAGGAGGAGCAGAAGCAGCAGCAGTACCAGAATGATTCCTGGGATGTGCCTTTTACTCTCTCCCTCTCCATGAATAAGAAGAAGGTACCTAAAATCCGAAAAGTTTTGCTCGTATGCAGAAAACAGGACGAGCTTCATCCCACTTTATTAATCATTTCGAATAACTTGCTTAGCAGAGCACAAGAAGGAGAACTAAGAGCTCACGAAGAATACGAAATGCTTTTCGAAATACATGTGCACCTCCACTGTGTCTATGTCTGCTTCTGCTCTGCTCCTGCTGCTGCTGCTGCTGCGTTTTAAGCTTGAGATCAAATGAGCAAAAGTTGAAATCCGTGCATGAAACAAGAAGGTACATACATAGCTATATGCATAATATATGTGTGCAATGCATCCTTTCAGAAATAGTTTTGTGCTTCAACCAGAATCATCCTCAATGTACTTTAGTTTTAGTCATTTGAAACAGCTGCTGGCTACCTCACAGGGGAGATTGCAGTTACAATAATTTTCAATGAAATGAGTACATTGGCTTATTATGGATAAAAAAACCTGAAGTGAACTGAAGGCGAAGAAGAAGGCGAGATTGGCATGGTTGTAATTTGCCGTTTTTTGCTGGTGTTACACTGTTCATATAAAGATTTACATGTTATTAGTTTGATGCATTCGGGATGATGCGATGCTTTAGTTATGTACACAAACTAGGTATAATGCCTATGTGAGATGTCCTCACAATGGCACACCACACACACCAACAACTCAGGTAGGCAGGGGGAAAAGGAAAAAAGGCTGAAAGGCTCACGGCAGGTGAAGATACTTTTCTGAAAAGGCAATTCCCAGAAAATCATAATAATAACAAGCTCTTCACTAATTTTCAACAGCTACGGCTGCATACACACATGTGGACAGGCAGGGGTATCACACTATTCCACTCACGGAACAAGATGTATTTTGTATAATGATTTGTTAACACTGCCTACAGTGATTTGTTTGTTTATTACTGTACTATAACACAAACAGGACTTTTCAATAAAACGTGAAAATGCTTTTGCTCGGTAGGGTCCACGTTCACAACGACGGCGACGGCAAGCAAAGCAATGTGTCCGTGGTTGGGAATCTATATGCGATGATGATGATATGATGATGATTGTATTTGGCTCGGACTTTGGACGGATATATATTTCGAATGTTGAATGGGCTGTGAATTGGTTTCTCCTAAATTACACTGTACATTTCCCCCTTGATTCGTCATCAGGGTTTGATTAATACTTCGTTTTAGCAGTCTATTCATAATCTCGTCCGCCAAGAATGGCACACATTAAAGACCGGGGAAATAAACGAAGAGAAACTGTGTGTAGACGGCTCTAGTGGCGGCGTCGGAGGAACAAGAATCAAGAAGTTTGTATTTTATATAAGGCCGGTGTGTGTGTAATTTACACCTTTTCATATTCCATTTTGTACAATCATTCATGGGCTATGGATGTATGGCATCAAGCTTGAAAATATAAATGCAAGATTCATCCTGTGATAATAAGCTTGTCATTCTTAATCTTGAAAGGAAATTGCAGAGTGAGTTAGTCAAAGAGAGGAATTTTCACATCACGTTGTTACCCCCTATGATTGATGAACCCTCCGATTGTAATAACGATACGATATACGTGTGGTGGTGAGTGGTGATAGGAACTTGGTGACGAATGGGAATGAGATGATATCCCATCAGCAAAGTGTTTTTTGTTTGGGGGAGCTCATGCCTTACTGACTTTTTAGGGAGTAGGTTAAGGGCAACGATATTATGACCTGTGAAATTATTAAGGTTCACTTTTTTGAATCATTTTTTATGTATTCCTTATTATCATTCCACAACAACAACGACAATTTCCTCGCAAATATATCCTCATGTATATCGTGTTTCGTTTCACTTGCATTGGGACATGGCATGCATATGCGCCTGCTTGCTTGCGTGTACCAAAATTGCAAGGCTGAAGGAGTTTTACCTACTTTTTTTCCACTATTAAAGTAAGCCTCCTCGTGCATGAATGGATTTTAACACTCACGAGTAAAACACAACTCTGTTGGTTAGTATACCCACTGGCCAACTTTTGCAAAACTGCAATTGCAACAAAGCAATAATAATCTCAAGTTAATAACGAGCTAGCCAGAAAAACAGTGACAGGTTTTTCAGCATTTTCATCATCATCATTAGAAACTAAATAGAGGGATAAAAAGGAGCAAAAATTATTATTATCTAATTGCCAAATCAATGGGAAAACGACTTCGGCCAGCATCGTGTGTTTACGCTCCGCTCAAGTCACACTTGGAATAAATTATGCACTTTCATTCATTCCATTCCGCAATTATCCGAGTTTTAAAGACCTCTCTTGTGGCAATTGATGCAATGCAAGCAGGTGGATTAGCGCTCGCTGAAAGGAGTAATATGTTGTATATATATGAACACAATTATGCAATTTTCAACGACGTGGCTAAACTGTAAGAGCGTTTTGAAAAAGGAGGTCTTTCTTCAATATCCTTCGTGTTTTCTAGTTTTGTTTGATACGTAATCATATAACTTATATGGTAATAACAAATAACGAATGTAATTTTTTTTCTTCAAAGTTGCGATATACAGATTCAGCCAGACAAGACACTCTAGTTTTTGGGATTTTTTTTTAAATATTACAATTTGACTTTTAAAAAAAATACAACTAACACACGAGCATTCTTACTTTGGACTTGGATTGGATTGCCACAAAATTCATATTTTGATGAAGGGTTTACTGGCAAGTGGCATGTATTACATTTACATAACAAGAAGTACAACTTGTACTATATATACTAGCAGATCAAGTGGTGGAAAAAATGTAGGCAAAAGTCCTATTTCGAGAGATAAAAAATAGCTGCAATTTTACGCTCATTTATTTGCTGACAAGAGTCCTGCTTGTGCCTGTGTGCTGTTAGTGTTAGATGCTGTATGTGCAGTGCAGTGAGAATTTGCATTTTGCAGTCCCATTCAAAAAACGGCATTTATGTGCACCTCTCTTGTAGTTTACTCCACACATCAGATAAAACGGCCATTCTCGCTAACGAATATATTATTCACAAGCAAAACTAGAATTAAATCCAAAGGTTTAAACTTGTGTGTAGTGTAACACTCGTCATGAATGGAAAATGATTCATGAAGAAAAACGCAAAACTCTGTCTGCCGCTACTACTACTGCTTCCGATAATTAAAGTTGAATTGTGATATACTTAAGGTTTTTCCAAACATTTATGTTGCGTTTTGTGCGTGTGTACGTGTACGTTTTCTTACGAAATAATATAATATCTTTAATACTTCTCCGTTCGCGTTCCTTACTACTATCATAAATGGCGTTTATATTATCTCTCACTAGTTATATCAAAATGTTGTTGTTAGCAAGACGGATGGAGTTATACACGAGAATGTAAAATATGATTACGTTTTAATGATTCATGAAAAACGCAAAACTGTCTGCCACTACTACTGCTTCCGATAATTAAAGTTGAATTGTGATATACTTAAGGTTTTTCCAAACATTTATGTTGCGTTTTGTGCGTATGTGTACGTACGTACTACGTTTTCGTACGAAATAATATAATATCTTAAATACTTCTCCGTTCGCGTTCCTTACTATCATAAATGGCATATATTATATTATCTCTCACTAGTTATATCAAAATGTTGTTGTTAGCAAGACGGATGGAGTTATACACGAGAATGTAAAATATGATTACGTTTATATTCACATTTTTACAACATTGAGGCAAAAGATTTACAAGATTACGTTGACTGATTTTTTTACGAGTTTGCTTCAATGAATGGATGGAATGTATGCATTACTATGTATATATTTTCATGCAGGTGCAGTTTCAAGCTTAATGAATGAACATTGTGGACGTGTAAAATGCAGTTTTCCTTATTATCAGCTACACAATCTCGGTAATATTTTTTCATGCTCGCAGAACCGCATTGTTTTTCCATGACTTTAGATAAGATAATTAGCGTCTATTGTCTTCTTTTAAAAGACGATTTTTTGGAGATAGACCGTGCGAGTGGCTGGCACAATATTTGTTTAAAGCGTGTGTCGTGGCTGTTTCCTTTTTAAGTTGGATTACACCCATTATCTCCCCTGAGGACATAATGAAAAATTAAATTACACTTTGTAATCCACAATATATTTGCGTATTCACAATCAGTGGCTTAAATGGGGTTCCTATATTCCTAGCAAAACGGCTATTGTGTAGCTCGTGACTACTTTTTAAAGCATTTGACCACTCATGGATACTTAAAACACTTTCGATACTTTTTCGAGAAAAAAAAGAAGCATATTTGAGAGAACAACAGAACAGGATAAATCACCGAACACGAGTTTAGCATTAGTTATTGTGCTTTGAGTTGCTTGTTGGGATGTATTTGAGCCTTTCAATTAAGCCTAAATTCATATATTTTGATATGAAGCTCGCGTCCAAACAGCATATATATATATATTTCTGATCGAGTTTCAGGTACAAAACAGCAAGATTCATAATGTTTTTAGCACCTGTGTACTAATAAAACGTGGTGGTATGTATTTGTGCTATTTATTTATTGAATCCATACACTTTCAAACATTCACTTTTTCCCCTTTTTATTATAGTTTTTTAAAGACTGATCGTTGTGGTTAGTTTAATACTTGGACGAGCGAGTCTACATAAGCGTCAGCATCAGCATTGTTGGAGGAAAGGGTAGATAATTTGTTCCTTTGTTTTTGTTTGCTGAGTGAGCGAATGTTGTTCGTCATAGTCATGTCTGCGTCTTGATCAGTTTTGAGGAGGCGGACAGATTTACGTGGTTATTAACATTATAAAACGAAGGTAATTTATTGGATTGCCTGTGAAATAGGTGGAATTTAGCTAATGGTAAACATTTTATTAGCATTGTTTTTTATTTGTTTGTTTGCTAACTGAAAGTGTGAAATAATGAGTTGTTGTACATAATTAGTTATTGCTAAAAAAACATTTAATTATATATCAAATGCCCTTCATTCAACTGTGATATTTCAAGCGTTTATTTATATTAGACATTGCATATTATCATGCTTTCTCCAAATGTCGAGCGTTACGATTATCGAATTGATTAGATGGTTACATTACGTGCCTAATCGTTTGATTTAATTAAGGGTTACACAAGTTACACCTTTGCATTGTTACGTCACGAGTAAACAAACATAAAGTCAGGGTGTAATTACTTTATTTATGCTTATCTTGGCGTGATTGGATAAGATCCTTGTGCATTTTTTATGTGATTTTTTGCATCATTAAGGGATTTGATAACTTTACTGATTACAGTTTACATATTCTAGCGATTGTCATTTTAGGTAGTTTATACATTTGAAAATCCGAAAAAACTCATCTATCAGGAATATGTATTCCCTTGCACAAAAAAATCCATTTGCACCTTCGAAATGCGTCATACAAATTGGTATAAAATTGACACTACATACGATGAACGATTCTCATGAAAAACTCAAATGCTGGCATGTTTCTGTATTAGCGGTCTGACTCATAGCTACACCGATTTTATGCTACAACTTAAATCAAAGCTAACTTCTCATTTTTCTAATGTTCTTTTACAGATCACACAGATCACACGAGCAACTAATGATATACGATCTGGGATAGCATGGACCTTCCTCCAGGCAGTCACAATTTCCGCCGACACAACCTCCCACCAAGACTGACTGATTTGAAGCCAGATATCAAAGTTACCATTACTGGGCGTTCCCTCCTCCCCTGAAAAAACGATCCATTTTTTTGTGATGTCGCCGTGGATCGATCCGGTATTCCCATTCAGTAAAAATAATATATTGGAATAACAGAGTGGAAACATGTCAAGCAGAAAAGTCGTGTTGAAGTGATTGTCGTCGTGTACTGTCTATCCTCTATCTCGGGAACATATAGAAGGCAGTGTTTTTATATACGTCAGAAATCTAGTAAAGTGTCGGAAGAGTAAAATCTAGAGAAAGCGAATGAAACGTGAATGGGGAGGTAACTGTAACTCAAAGTGACAAGTTAAAGGAAAAAGAAGGCAAAGGAGCTGTCATGATAATATTGCCATTATAGCGAAAAATTAAGGTGACAGTGCAGTGACTTGGTGTTATTGTGTCCGGTGGTGGTGGACGTGGACCTTCTTTTTTTCCAACCCGTTCAAACTGAAAACGTTGGTTACTCCTCGGTCCTCCACTCTGTTGTCCAGTCTGTTCCGGCTCCGGAACCTCGGACGACAGTGGTCGACAAGCACGAGAATCAGGCATGACAACCACATCCCTTCTTCCTCATAAGCCGCCTCCATTAAAACCTAGGAATAATCCTGCCGTCTTTCTTCGTTCTAATTATTATGGGTCTGTTGGCCGACCTTCAAATGGTAAGTGCACTTTGAAATCTGTGATATCTATTTTGAAGACCATTATTTCAACAACATATTCCCGAGAAAATCAACCTATGTGGTACTATACTTCCGTGTGAAGCGCACAATTTTTGTCGACGTTCTCATTACTCAAAAACGCATCATCGTATATACCGGAAACAAAATCTTTATCCACATCAACCACGAATGGCACGAGTTTACAACAGGTATATTTATTCTTCGGTTGCGTGCTTCAATTATAAAAGAAACCTTCCATTAGTATTCTGGTTGTAGTTGGAAGATGAAAGGTCGTAGCTCTCGCTCTGTGTTTCGGTTTTGCTGGAGTTGTACATACTAGGGAAACCAGTGAAAGCATACTTTTTCCAAAAACCTCCAACCAAACCCAACTTGCTTCAAAGTTACTTTCTCCCTCCACGTGTGCAACAACGTAACGTTTCGTGAATGCTGCTCTTTGGTAGCAGCTATGCGTCTCTAGAGCTACAGTAGGCTTCCGGTGTATCAATCTTGCTGTCTCGCCGTAGTATATATTGCATTTCTCCTCCGTTCGGTTCGTTCCTCTCTCTCTCTCTCTCCAGGAAAGAATTCCGTCCGGGCAGGGGAGGAAGATTCGAGAATGATGTTTACAGTCACTTTCCGATACTTGTTTTCAGAAAGCTTGTTCTTCCCGTATTGATTGCCACGGAGGAGCATCGAGCAGTTTAAACTCTCTCTCGTTGAGAAATTTTCATCTTCACACTCCGTTCGGTACTCTTCTGCTGTGTAGAAGGTTGAAGAAGCCTCACTCATGCAGCCCGTCACCCAACTTTTTAATGTATTCTGTTCTGTCAGAGAGGAGAGGAGAGGATCGAGAACACCTAAAGGGAAAAGTCGTGGTGTTGCTGCTGCGCCCTTCCAAAATAACGACATTTTTTTTGAAGAGATTGTCTCCAATGCAATTTAGTCATGTCGGCCATTATTTCCTCCTATTATACAAGCCACACAAGCTCATTATTTTTAACAGGAAAAGGAGATCATCATCAAAAGGGCTTAGCTTCAGCATCGTCATAAAAGAATACCTTCCTAATGGCAATAACTCAAGACAAAAATGTTATTCGCATCAAAGTATTTTCCTTCTTGCTGTTTCGTCGTTCGTTCGTTGTTGTTATGTGTTTGCGGCCTGGGTTGGCCATTTTGGAAGGGAAAAAATCTCCACATTTTGTTGTATTATAGTAAGCACTTAACTTACCAAAAGTTGAGAAGGGGATAGGGTTAGTATCCATCCATCCCTCTCTCTGGTTTTCTCCACAAAACATCAATATCCCCCACATTGTAAACTTCCTTAAGCCTCGATATCCGTTTATGGTGATCGTACATCCTCGTCAAGAGACACCAAAGACTTTAGTTCAGTAGCATGTGCGTACGGGATGTAAGTAAGAAAATGCCTTTCATTTCAATCCTTTCTCTCTTCACTGCCAAAATAACCCTTTTTACTACTTTCCTTGGTAAACATAATAATCGTCATTTGAGCAAACACTAGCTGCTGGGCGGCTAACAATGTGCCACAACATCATGAATGGAACTTTCCCCACAAATATTATCTGCTGCTGAGTGAGCGGGAGTTCATTCTAAAAATGATTGTTTTTTCCTAATGAATTGAGTAACAGGATAGGGAAAAACCTTGATAGATACTATAATACCTGCAACCTCGCCTCAATTCTGAGACAGTCATTCAGCATGAGCAGCGGCAGCGGCACAGTGTCATTATTCATTTTTTACACTGATATGATACCAAAATTGTTCCTAGATTGTCATCAAATTACATGATTCAGTAGTTCGGCTCGGCGCAGTTGAATCAGTATACCAACCATTGCATTCCTCTGCCTGATATACTTTTTTCCCTCTCTTTTCTGCATGCTGCAGCATGACAATCATAAATTATAAAGTTCCCAAGTTGTACTTCCTCGTCTCTCCCGGAATGGAATTCCGGGCTTTTCGAGACTACTACTCCACGACAATCGTCCCAGTTATCGCAGACCAAAACTGCTAATATATTCACTCAATCCAATTTTAGCTGAGCAAAACGTTATATTTCCTTTTGTGGTTTGTGAATACATATTATAGAGTAGCTCCTCTCCTCGTATATCAGTTTTTGATCCGTTTTCACTCCACATTACTACAATTTGACTACAGAGAGCAGAGCAAAGTGACTAGGAACAGTACGAATGAACGAACCTCGCCTTTTCATCTTGCTGAATTGTCCCCGTGAATGGATATCACTGACTGAACATGAATACTCACCATCACCACACCATAGGTCTCCATCTTCAGAGAGATGGCTCCTTTTGTCCTCCCCGTTTTCTCTCTGAATTCCCTTTAATGTGCTGGGGACCAGACCACAGACAAAATTGCTATTCAAGTCTTTCTGGTCCATCCAACTCAAAATTTTCTATTGCTTTTTATCTTCCTCTTTTCCCTCCCTTCACCATCATCATCATCATCATCGTCATCATGCCTCCTGTCTCCTTTGAAGAGGAGAGAGAGAGGAACAAGAGCAAACAGAACAGAGCAGAGTGGAAGGACAAAATATTACAATAAGCTATGCATGTCTTGTTCTTAGCGGGTGGAAGCACAACTTTACAGAATCTCCCACATTGCCATCATCATCATTTGTGCACTTGTATGGGCATTATGCGCTACATAATAATATTATGTGCATCACTTCCCTCACTCAATATTATCTACTCGATATATATATTCAAGTCTCTGTATTCTGTATACCTAGAGGCGTTATGCACTCTTTTGAGCACAATATCCAGCTAATATTCCTTTCAAAATCGGTACTCTCTTTCGACTTGATAATAGGAAACCATGAATGAAGAAGGTAGCGAAACTCATTTATACCTATAACAAAACGCCAGGAAAAACGGCATCATGCTATTATTGCTACCTCGCCTCGGCTTGGTTCCCATTTTGCAACTCGTGTGGAGGATAATTCACTTGGAGAGTAAGTGAAAGAAGAAGTCGAGTATGAGAATTGATGATTGAGTTACTTTTTGGCTGCGCTGCTGCTGCTGTGCTGCTCCTGGTAGAGATTTCTCATTTTGAGTTTAACCGAAAACCCAACCTCTTTCCTGGCTTATATACACCACCGCCTCTGGCTATAGCAGATAAGATGCATAAACACACACCAGCAGTCGATCCTTTTAGATTCCACACATTTATTCTCCATTTTCGGCGTGGTGAACCGTGTGGCTTTGGCTGTGTCGAGTGGAACGTGATGATTGCCTCAATGGGTGCGCACTTGGATATATATAGGTAAATTTGCCAAGTTGAGATTGCTACTAATGCGGTTTACCGTTATCGAATCTGTGCTGACAGCACGCACATAATTTCCCGCTACACCTCTCTTCTTCCAGTTCCAGCCATATCCTGGCATTTTTGGGTCCAGGCTCCAACTTGGGGTTTCATTTGACTGCGGTTTCTACACACAGTTCCATCGAAGACTATAAAACTACAGAGCCGCACTTATAGAGACAAGAAAGAGAGAGAGGTGGGTATGGCGTGTGAGGGTGTTGTATTGCTCAGCTAAACGACTCCACTCCAGCAGCCAGATCAAATGAAATCAAGCCAGCTTTCCAAGACGAAATGCATCTGTGACTGCCTACCCTACCCACCCATCTGGGGGAAGCGGATCTGGCGAAATGGAACACAGACCGTGCAAACAATAAAAGGATCGATTCTTTTGTCTTTAAAATGTCAAATGGCACTAGCGGAGGCAGTGTGTCACGGAACGAACTCTCGAGGCATCATTTTTGCAAAAGGGCAATGTAATCCTCCTCTCACTGGAAGTCGAACAGTATAAGAATCAATATACTGTAATGCGATGCGATGCGATCCCCACAACACAACAACTGGTGCACACCAAGCAAGACAATCATCTGGGAAAGAGTTCCAGAATGGAATCGGCCGAGTGAAACTTTGAATTCAATTTCGAGGAAAATGAGTTAAAATGAAAGCAAGACGAAGTGTGATGGAAGAAGAGGATATATCAATATATTGTCGATGATGGATCTATCATTATTGCTAGCTGATGAGAAATAAATGCTTTTTCACTACCAACCAGCCAGCAGCTACACACACAGAGTTCACGTCGATTTACTTACATGAGCCATGCAGACTGTTCTCTTTTGGTTTTCTCTGGTGAATGAGATATGACTTTTTTCCACTTGATCCAAACACTCACCAGCACAACAGCATGAACGGTTGTTTTTTTTTCTACCAGGCTAGCTCGTCCGATTCGTTTCTTTGTTGAGTCTGTGAGTCGTCTACACTTGGGCTTCTTCTCTGCTCCGATCTGATTTCTGTAAGATGGAGTAAAGAAAAAAAGAGTGAGTGAATGGTAACGACTTTTCCTCCGACTACTGCTGTTCCAAGTCCTCTCCTCATACAGTCATCAATTGTGTATTTTTTCGTTCAGCTCATGATAAATGGGGGACTAGTGGTCAGGAGCAGATGAGAAATTGAAAGGGTTCGCTCCTTCTTCTTTTCTTGTAAGCTACTACTCTTTCCATGGTACATGGCTCTTGCCGCGTCTTGTCTTTCCCACTGAAATCACATTGTAAAGATGATGCATGACAGGAAATTGCCAGGAAGTGGAAGGAGCATCTTATAAAAAAGATAGTGAACAAGAGGGAAAAAAGGGAAAGTCAACTCCCCTTTCCCATTTTTGCATTAAACTATCATGGCTTCTGACTACAAATCAGGCTGGAAATGATGGAGAAAAGAAGGAGCTATCTGCTCTACTACTCTTTCTTTTAGCTGGAGTGGAATGGAACTAGAGACAAGGGCTCCTGAGACTCACTTAAATTCTTTTTAAAAAAAAAGTTACAGCAGTGCTCTGGGCCCACGAGAATGATAGCGTCTATAGTTTCTCTTCAGTAATAATGCAACTTTTCATTTTGTACCCGCTCCTCCTCTAAAAGTATGGTGAACTATCATTTTTATATGGTTTTTTCCCCATTTTTTGCATAGATACATGGGATCGCATGGGTGCATATTATGCTTTCGAAAAACGTATAGATTTTTAGTCTGCTTTTAGTTAGGCTTAGAAATATTAAGCCATTTTCCTCGATAAAACTTTCCGTGTATATAATCCTCTGTTCATAGTTCGATGGACTTTATTATTATGGATTAAAAAGTCATTTGGCGAGGAAACCCTTGCAGCAGTAGGTTAGCCTGTAAAATAATATGCATTGAGTTTTATGCAAAATCTAGTCCATTTCAAAACTTTTAAAATCCCATTTTCCAAACCTATTCTTACGTACAAAGCTGCGAGAGTACAATTAAAATGCAAAAATTGTGCTGGACTTCACTTCATTTGCATTCTAATCACCTCGGTCAAAGCTGCGAGAGTACAATTAAAATGCAAAAATTGTGCTGGACTTCACTTCATTTGCATTCTAATCACCGTCGTTATTATACGCAATTCCGAAGTCTCGACCCCAGCCAGCAAGCTTGGAAGCCCTATTGTAATGCCCCGCCGCTCACCTTTTTAGATTTAAGGAAATGAGGAGATACAAAAGTGACAGATTGTAATTACGTTTTTATGCACCAGGGAGCTACAGGCCACTTGACCAAAGTTTTCGTTACATGGTTAACTATATAATTTGGTGGAACTGTGAAACTGTGATTTAGCCGTGCTGCCCTTGAATCCCTTGTCTCCCTGAAGGATTCATGCAATTTTCATTAAATTGCCATTTGGTATAATCATTTCCCCCTGCATCTCATATTCTCCGCTCATCCCGCTTTCGGGTTTTTGTGTTGGATGGATGATGATAAAAAGGAAAATGATAAATTTCCGCCGAGGAAGGCTTTTGCATTCCATGTTATATTCATCAATATCAGGATGCACAAAGGAAGCAGGTGTTTTTCGCTCTCGAGGATGATGATGATGATGATGATGACAGCGGAAACTTTGCTCCCTCTTTTTGTCCTCCCCATTCCGGTAATCTACTCAGGTGAAAATCTTTAAGATCTTCTTGAGCACAATGGAAGCAACGGCAGCTTCATCAGCATCAGCAGTGCCAAAAACTTGGGAACGAACAGTGGGAAGGGAAGCTCCATTTTCATCCCAATTTACATTGATATAGTGTACTAACTCTTGTGCGCGCGATTGTAAAAGGAAGTCATAGTCATTTTTCTCGAGACTTGTCTCCATCCCCTCTCTGAACTTTTCAAATAAAACCAAATCTTTCCTGGAGAAGAAGACGTAACGTAAATCGCTAGTCGGGGAACACGTAAAACGTAGAGCTTGTGATCGACTGGATTAAACTGGAAAAAAGTGTAATTTTCTCGACTTTATACTCTGTACAACTTGTGTTTTGGGTACTGACTGACTGAGTGAGCCTACTTTCTCTCTGTTAATTTAATTACTTCAACCGGGGTACTTGTTGGGAGGGACACATAATCCGGAAAGAATTTGTTACATCATCATCGCCATCGTCGTCATCATCATCATTCCAAAATTAATATTCATGCTTGTCGCTCCTGCTGTTGCTTTTTTCTTTCCACACGGCCTTTTACTATTTTTAATACTGAGCGTCAAGGGGGGTAACGAGATTCTAACTAGAATAAAACTCGAGAAATCACAGACGTCATAACATAGCCCAAGTGTGTATTGTATTACCCAAGTTTGTTTTTTTAAAAGTAAGTAAGTAAAGCAAAGAATTATATAAAGTTATTCCAAGTGCAAACGGTTGCAGGAGGATATTATGTTTTTTCAAAGTCTTCCCAGGGCAAACCAAGCTTGAAAATGCTTCCTGACGTCCCCAGAATGAATATTTAATTCAAAAGTCTACATTTTTTTACAAACAATAAAGTACACACGGGCTTTGTGTGTGCTTTCGCATCCAAAGTGGATTCTAAAGTGTGCAGCTTGGTTGGAGGAGAATGTGGAACGGCTTATATATATTTATTTTCATATATAGGGACACAACAACAGGAACACGAAAACAACCCCTTTTTTCCCTTTTCGTCTTCTCTCTCCATTTCCCTCCCTGTGGGCTTGCGTAAGCGTAAGCAGTAGGCAGACAGGATCTCAAGAACGTGTGTAAGGTTTTACCGGATTTACTCCCAACATTTTTTCAATGCTTGTCAAATTTTCAAGACTACTGGCTTCACCAGCAGCACCAGCCCGCTGCTGTTTATGGTTGCTCGGAGCTATTAATAATTTAGACAGATCAGACAAGTGAAATTGGTTTGAAGTTGGGCTACGAGGTGTTTTCCTGCCGAGCAAAATGGGATAATCGGGATCGGGACGTACGCATAAAATGGGAGAATTGCATGTAAATTGAGAATTATGAACAGGACTGTGGCCGTCCTTTATCTTTCATGGGATTTTCCTCAGATATATTTAAGCAGCAGCAGCAGTTTCTTTTTCAGCGGGGATTATACCAGGTACAATCGCGGGCACTATTCATGCGGATACTTTATGGGAGCCTGTGAAGTACACACACAAAAGGCTGCAAATGACATGGTAGGATGTAGTGCAATATTTTGCCGACAATGTAAACCAGTTCTTGGTCTCCTCGAGTCTGTGATTGCGGTGATAATTTTCTTCGTGTTGTATGAAATAGGAGGGAGGGAGGGAGGGTGTATGTACGCGCGGTTACGATCTTTACCTTGTTTTGTTATTGTTGCTGCACTATTACAGTAAGCCCCAGTTGTTGTATCTTGTTTTTTATAACTGTTAGAAAAATTAAATACTTTGACCTGGTACACCACTAACACTAGTCTCACCTGCTCGTTTTCTCATTTGAATGTACCAGCAGCAGCTGTGTGGTTTCAGAGTCGTGTGTGACGTGAAATGTAGTAGAAGAAGAGCGAGAATCTAGATGGATGGAGTCATTATGAGGATAATTAATGGAGAAATGGGTGCCGAAGGGGTTGGGCTCATTTACAACTTATTAAAAAATAAAGCCAAGCTGACTTCCCAACCTGAATGTCCATTAGTCGTCCGCTGATAGCACCACCGTAAATGCAGATTGACGCTATCTGGAACAGAAGCCGGTAAAATGTGATGTGATGGTGGTGGCCCACCGGCAAGAATGCGTTTTAAGGGGAAATCATAAGAATAGCAACGGCGACAAGATAAGGACCCATAATATACAGGCAGATTGTGTGGATTGTGTGTTGAACCCCCAAATGAGTTCCGTGAAATGAATGAAAAAAAAATCCCAAGTTTGAGAATATATAAATGCCGAGACATGTCCCAAAAGCTAATAGTGTTCAAGGTGAATTACAATTTGTAACGGTGCTTTATTACCCAACTTTGTGTGTAAATGGGGCTGCTGACGGGAGAGCAGCAGAGGAGCGCAGTACGGTCGGTCGGTCGGGTAGCAGACTGCATGCATAATGCATACTAATCCCCCAGAAATTAGTAGGCTTTGAAGAGAAATCGGAATTAAATCCTGTTCAGATTAGAAACACTGATACCCAGCATTCTTGCCAACCCTGGCAATAACAATAACAATACACCGAAGATAAAAAACAAAACAATGTTAGAAATCGTAGTCCATGTCCATCTCATCCTAAAGAAAGAGAGAGAGAGAGAGCTATAAGAGGAATTTTTTTTTCTCAAGAAATCTAACGTAAGTCTTGGCTGCTCAATCAAAGGAAATATGTGTTACCACACATTTTACCTACGGCTGCGCCCAAGATAGAGGCTCGGCTCTCGCGGCTCTCTTCTATCGCGTATAAAGTTTCCTATATAGCTATTGCATCACATCGCCCAGCCACAAGTTTAAGTGACGGTCTGAAACATTCCCAGTGTATTATTTACATCCTCCTCTTTCCGTCTTGATCTCATCCTCACAATACCAACAACTGGTTTCAATAGCACATCTCTCGACTTTGATAGAAGATGACGGGGGAAAAGAGTTGAGGAGAGAATACTTAAAATGCTTATCCAAACATTTCTTGTGGGGAAAAGAGTGGAGAGCATAGAGATTCGTCAGTCACAAACAAAAATGCTTTGTTTCCCATTCAACAGCAGTCTTGTGGTAGAATCAACATTTGGTTTTTTGGAATCACCACTACACAGTTGCAGTTGGATGTCCAGCCAAGAATAAGTTTAAAGGAAACCAACCTGCTGAAGTCGATTGAAACCCTGTCAAATTGTGAAGGCAAAAAAAAGTTGATGTGCCCAGGCATTTAATTCAGAGATGTTACGCTACGCACCAAAAAAATGTATATAGACTGCCTTTTGAATGGGGAAAGACACAGGGAATGATGTTACACTCGAAAAACTTTTAACAAGAAGGGAGTTGGCATTATTGGCATTCCCTNGAGTTGGCATTATTGGCATTCCCTGCGTCACAATATAAGATTGTTGTCCTCTCATCAGATCACCTCAAAAAGTGGAGCTCAATAACTCGGGGAGGAATGTTGGTTGTTGCAACAGGACACATCAAAATTCAAAATGTCCAGTTAAGTTGAAAATAGCAGCACTGTTATTGAACGTCCATCCATCCACAATTTTGAGATAATGGCAGGTATCGACGACGATTGTTGTGCATCACACTCAGCTCAGCACCACATCAAAAAAAATGAAATGCAAATGGGCTCTGGCTCTCCTTGCTCTGTGTTGTGTAAAGAATTGTGCATCTCAAGTTCAACCCAGACAATGAGAGGATGACTGTGTGAAAATGATGTTGATGATGACTACTTACCTTTGATTTCCTGCTGTCTGAGCGAGAACCTCTGATCAACTTGTCTTTGTCTATTGGGGTTGGTGAGAATAATACATCATTCAGATGAGCCTCGTTCGGCTCTGTTATTACCAGCTAAAAAGAGTTACGCCAATGGTAAATGTTTTTAGTAGTAGTATGGGTACATTTTCACAGAATGAAATTTTTTCTCTGTGGTGTATAAACGCTCAGCTCAGTTCTTACATTGTATTGTTCTCTCTCTTGTTGCATAAAAAACAGACCAAAGGGATAGATTACAGGAGTCATGAACAGTATATCTTGTATTCCTCATTCACTTCAGTCTCCTGAATATATTTCCCTTTAAATAAGTCAGCGTTTGGTGTAACTTGTATAAAAAAAGTCTGTCTGCTTTCTACCTACCTACCATAGCATCAGATAATTCTATTACGAGATTGGGCTGAATGATGGAAAAAAGATGTGAAATTGGAGAAGTTCTTCTGATGGTGGTGGTGGTATAGTAAAAAAGAGTGAAATGCTCATGCACGTACAGTGCGAGTGTGGGTAAGCAAGCATCTCTGAATGAAATTGTATTTCTTTTGCCCGTTTTGTTGTTGTGTACTAATCGAATGTGTGGAATTCAATGGGGATGGTGTAATGAAACGTTGTTATAGTTGGTAAGTGGACAAAGAGATTCTTTTTTTCCAGCTATTCCAGCTCCGAATGCCAGTGAGATCAAAGTGTGGACGGCATACCGAAACAAGTGAAAATGCCACAAGCTGAAAAAGAAAGAGCATGTCTTTTTCTCGTCCGTCGTCCTCCTAAACTGGAGGTGTATACACTCAAGCTGAAAGAGAGGGGAATGGGAGACTGCACTGCACTGTACTGCAAACAAAAGTTGGTTTGCTGTTGTTGCGGTTTTTATTCCATGGTTTTCCAACCTTGGTTGGATGTTCTTCTTTTACCCGTCATGGTTCGTTCTCTTGGACTGTAGTCTTCCGAATCGGAAATGATAAAGGGACTTTGTTGTCTCCTCCTCTGGCTGAGTCCTCGAAATAGTAAAAATAAAAAGAAAGAAAAACGTTTCAAAAATATTTCACCCATGGTCGACCGCGTTGGTTGAGGTTCATTTTTTATATTGCCATTCAGATCGCAAATTGTCGACAAGAGGAGACATGTAGTAGTTTACAAAAGGGTTATATATTTTTGTCAGAGTTATTTTTTTCTCTCAAAAAATGGGAGGATCCGACATAAATTGGAAATAACATTGCGAAACAGACTTTTTCAATACTCTTTTAAGCAGCCATTCTCCCTGGTTTACACACACTCATAATGCTATGCGCATAATAATAAACCTGAAGTGAGGGAGTTGCAAGCAATAATGTAATCCATGCTGTGGGACTCTGCTGGGACAGTCGTAAAAAACTTCACTAGCAGATGTAAACTCATGAATGACAGAGTACCATGCTTCAAAAAAAACTTTTCTTTTTTTATAATGCGATGGAATCCTCTTTTTCAGAGCCTTTATGCTAAACGGAATATTTTGAGGAGGAAATCTAAATGTGTCATAATTTT
Source organism: Dicranocentrus wangi (assembly GCA_036850665.1). Lineage (NCBI taxonomy): Eukaryota > Metazoa > Arthropoda > Collembola > Entomobryomorpha > Entomobryidae > Dicranocentrus > Dicranocentrus wangi. The sequence goes on along the minus strand of JAANSN010001328.1, from coordinate 13,600 downwards.
CCCTTGATTGTTCCCCAACAAAAACTTTCCAAAAAAAAACTTTATGGTTTGGTGGTGATGGTGGTGGTCTATGTGTGTGCCTGCCTAGTCAAAGAGATACATGACATGATCAGTGAAGCGAGGCATTGAAAAATCATATGGTTTCAGTCTCTAAAATGCTCTGCTCTCTGCTGTTTTCTTTTTTCGTAAGCAGCCCTACTCCACTCCAAAATACACACATTTTCTCCGTGAGTAAAAATACCACTTCCAATCTCTCCAGAGACATTACAGGTTTCATAAGTACATCATTAAAATGTCCATAAAAATGTTTTTTACAGCCTCCTAATTTTAAGTTGCCTTTAAGTTAGCCTGCTTCCATTCCACTCCACCACACGGGCCTTGCATAATATGAGCTAATGGCGAACAGATGCAGTGACAGTGACCTGTGATGATGATGATGATGATGATGTCGGAGTCTTCTTGGTCTTTTCTGTCAGTGCTAATGCATTGTGAGTCTGCTCAAGGCACACACATTATTCCCATTTCTCACTGTTTTTCAACCAAGCAGTGAGTGAGTGAGCATTGAGCATTACGGAAAATGGGTCTTGAAACGACCGAGTATTGCGCAAGTTATGAGAGTTTAGAGTTTAGTAATCACTGGAAAAAAATATTAGCGAGGAGGATAGTTTCTGCCTGAATAATAAATCAGAAGGGTTCGATTTTTATAGCAAGAACTCACGAATACGTTCTATATGGTAATATGCACTCTCCGCCAATAAAAGATGCACAAGAATATACTGGATTCGAAGCTGACGAGTTGCTTTAAATATCGTGTGGTGTGTGTGAATGGTGGTGCAATGCTCCCAGGCTGTGAAATTGCCGGAAGCATTTTTTCCTTTCTGCCACTTTGTTCTTCTTCTTCATCATCATCCAGCTTCTTCTCCTCCGCTCCTTCAAATTCCAGAAGATGTTTTACACTGCTGAAGACAGCCGCGTAGGGACTACAATACACACATTTGGGAGCTTGTTGTATGTAAATAAAAAAAGAATCTTAAGGTATTCTGAGATGGAAGTGGTGGAAGCAAAGGAGATTCGTGTTGTAGCATTGTCTATCTATGTCTGCGTTGTCTTCTTCTTGCGGCAGGGCCTTGAGGGCTTCACTGATTTTTAAGGAGACGAGACGGATGGTACAAAAAAAGACGAAGAAGAAGAAGAGAATGAGCGATAATGAATGTTTCCACTTACCAAGCAATTAGACTGCGGACTGGTGTTGACTTGACAGTTTCTCAATTTAATTAGGCGGACTTTCTTTAATGCTCATCACATCATGTTCCCTTTAAAAAAATAGTAGACTTGCAAGTGGAATTGTAGCTGGGCTGGGAAAGGATTGTAATGGTATAAAATACAAAACGTGTGAGTTACACACAAGCCTGGGAAAAAACACACAATCGAAAATTGAGAGTCTCGAGTCGAGATGGTGAATAAAATTGACATTTCAGTCAGACCCTGGGAGACCACACAGCCTTCCAGAGAGAACTAAAACAAATCTGACTCCATATGGATGGGTTGACAAAAGTTGAACCATGTTTTTCCATGAGAAATGTGAGCTTGAAATGGTGTAATGTAACATGTATTATATAGAGCGGAGGAATGACACCAAGAAAATTGCAAGTTGCACGTCTGCTCCAATTCCACCAACTTGTTTTTTTTGTTTTACGAGTCTCATCCCCAATCCCAATCGTGTAGTACATTGTGTGTGTGTAGATTCGTATCACACCCGAAGACCACGTGAAGCCCCAAGATCAAGTAAGGAAAGAATGCTCGTTTCCCGTATCCATTTGCAGTTGTCTGATGTATGTGTTTCTCCTTGCCTTGGTCTCTACGGAATAATTCAAGTTCATGGACATAAAATTTAATGGATCGAAATGAAAAAGGAAATTAGATTTTTTCCTTCCTCCACGTTCATCTTCTTGAAACGTTTTCATTGAGTGACTTGTCGTAGTCGTGAGTAGCTTTGAGCAACAAGAGAAAGACAAGACGAGCAGGAGGCAAATAAGTTTATCCAGAAAAACGAGAGAATCCTTTTCTTAAAACCAGCTGATGATGACTTTTCCTCTCTCCTACAATATATGTTTTCTCATTTCTGCACCAATCTTGTGTCACGTTCTCTCGAAAATGTTTGTATATAGTTTGTAGTGTGTATAGTCAGAAGCGATTCGGTTTTAAGCTGGTAAGTACGAAAACGTATAGAGACAAACAGCCAACCACACAAGATTGAATTGGAGAATTCAATTTTTTCTCATTATTATTACTTACCTTTCATCATCACCATTATCGCCTCTGGCTTATAATTTCCATCCTGATTACACCTCTATAAATTCCTTCCTGTATAGAGTATACCAGAAGGGAAATAGGATTTTTGAAGGATTTCCCCTTAAAAATCCTTAACTTCTTCTTCGGCACACACGAAAGCCACACAGGAGAAAAAAATAGGAAGGAGGATGGATGCAATGAAATAATCATGATTGGATTTATTGTATTGCTATTTGCTTGTTTTTCCCAATTGCTTTTGTGGTTTAGCTCTAATAACCAGTGTGTTGCATGCATGTTTTGGAAAAGCTGAACCCTTCAAGATTTGTGAAGGAGCAGAGGAGGAGGCTAGCTAAAGCTAAGCCATTTCGTGATCTTTGACTAGCCTGCCTGACTTTTAATATGAAAAACAGATAGGTTTCATCTCATCTCTCACGAAACCGATGATGATGATCAGCGGATCCTCCTCTGATTAATATTTTTTCCTTGGTATTATGGCTCACTATGTAGTGTAGTCACTACTGCGTGTACTAATAACTGTTTAGTATTCATACAGGTTTATCATGGAAGACATGTTATCCAAACTCCATCATAATCATTAGCTCACCACCAGTACAACAATTACATTTTTTGTTTTAAAAAATCAGCACATCCAAACGCCAAACATTTTGCATGTTCATCAGTTCCCCAACAATTCGTGCAAGAACAAGGAGTCAAGAACAAAAGGTGAATGTCTTGGTTTCCTAATGGTAATGTGCGGTCACGTGGTTATTCTCTCTTCCGAAGATAAATTATAAAGTTTGAGAGAGCCCTCTCGTCATTTCAATTAAAATATTAAGATATGCCTGCCTCGTTGACCTTTGGTCTCGAAAACCGTCCACATCACCGTGTCTCAGCAAAACCCTGCTCCAACGACGTTCACCTTTGCGATATAGTTATGTTTTATGTAAGTACTCGTACCAGCAAATCAGTTGTGCAGCAGCTTCTGTACAGCAGCCCATAGTCAAACCTTATGCATTAGCCAAACAATGGTGGTTGCTCACCCGTCAGCTCATCTTTTTCCTTGAGCAGATTAAAAGTGAAATATGGAAGTTGTTATTAGCAGTCTGTACACATTATGCGTGTGATGTATACATATAACCCAAGTTCCGTTTTCTTCATTACCATTCTCTTTTCGCGCAGGAAAGGGGGAGATAAGATAAAAGGAACGGTCAACAAGGTTAACACACGCACTTGATCCACACACACACACACACGTGACGTGATGTACAAGCGACAATATCAATATAGGGATATAGAGTGTAATGAAAATTAGAGAAGGGATTTTTTATCCCATTTTATCACATCACTGGATACTTGATCACGTTGTACTAATACCAAGCTGAAATACAAAGATTTTTTTTACTGTTAGCCACTACCTGCCTGCGAAAGAAATTGTTTAGCCGACAAGATCTCACGTAATCATCATATTTTTTTCTCTCTTATGAAATCACACACATGTACACATGCACTATTCCCGGTTTTTATTACAGTATGAACCAAGATTATGTGATAGCCCGCTGACCGTCGTGCCATATGCCTTGATGGCACTTTTTTTATTCTTTGCTCACAAATGTAATCTGAGGCTAACACGAAAAAATAAGAGTGAGCGTACCATTTCAGCCTAGTATATAGAGTTTGGGAGGGCTCTGTATATATGCATCGGCTAAAGGTTGCCCATAAATTATCAAACAGGTGCAAGTAATCGCAGTCACACGAACAAGACTCAAGTGCACTATCAGCAAGAAGAGAAGCAACAAACACGAACTGTTTCTCGTTGAATGGCATTTTTTTCGTACTCGTACTACTCCTCCATGTGGTCATTATGGGAGTGAAGAAGATTCGCCATGTTTTCCTGTTGTCTTCTTGAGATAAAGTAGTAGCCTTAAGGATTTTTGGGTATGTGATAGCTAATGGCATTGGATTGGTGTAGTAGGTATTAGGAGGACACAGAAAAAAAGGTCCCCTTTATCCCAAGTGCACTTCCCACTCGTATAACTAGTGATGCTATTACTTTGCAAAAGGAGAGAGAGAGAGAGAGAGAGAGTCCGTGATAATAACAGTAATAATAACATTACATCATAATGTAACGTCTGATTAGGTAAGTACACTATGAATCTTCCTGTTTTTTTTTCTTCCCATTTTTCACATTTCACGTAATAATGATGTTCAGCAGGCCTGGGAGCCATTAAAGACTATTTTGTTTTTATCTGCCAAAAAATTATTAGTGGATATATAAAACTGCAGATTTAAAGGGATGAATAGGTTTGACTGACGATACTATACACGGCAATATCAAAAGGTATCTCTCGGTGCTAAAAAAATATTTTTGCTTGCGAAAAAAAAGATTCCTCTCTACTGAAAAAACTGGTATTTTTTTTTTTGAACAATTCGGAGGTAATACTTGTCCCGTTTTTGACCTGCATTATGGTCAACTACACCATGGAGTAATTTGTCGCAATGCCTATTGCTGCTGCTCCTCCTCATATTACTAAAAAAAGTCGAAACAAAACAAGGGTTTTTGTGATCGTTGAGTTTAACGATAATCGCAGTCATTTATTCGCCCATCAAATTCCCTGCTGTAGATATATGTAATAAAAATGTTTAAATTGAGCTTTAACTATGAGTTTTGATGTATATATCCTTTTGATACCGCTCCCTGGTGTGCACCCGGTGGTCTTTGCGACATTGGGATATTTGTTAGCGTAATTATTGTGCAACACTTCCCCTTCCCCTCTAATTTAGCCGTGCAGAGGGTTTATGGCTGTTGTAGTGTAATAACTAGTGAGATATATATTGTTTTTTTATATTTGAACTCGCTAGTTACCACCCCCAGGTGGGATTTACATAAAAACCCATTGTCCCTCTTGTTCTACATGTGGGAAAAAAGTTGTCACTCATTCGAAAAAACATTGAAGAAAAAAAAATCCAACCATACCATCTCAACTCAACTTGACCGTTGGTTTCGTTTCCCATCTTATGGGCTTGCTTGCTGGCTTGCCTTGTGTATCGCAATGCCATAAAACAGTTAACACCTTGACTTAACGTGATAAAGCTATCGCGTTACACCCGTCTCTCCCTCTCCCCAGCAGTATTAAATGCTGTTTTGTTCGCAAATTGTGCCGCATTGCGTATGTAAATCTGTGTCGTAAAACGGGAAAATTGTTATTTGTCCATATTTGTTGTAAGAAAATGGCTCTGTGTTTATCTTGTTTTTCTCCTTTTGAACATCACACAATAGTCACGTCGTAATTACGCCGAGATTAGATATCTAAAAGAAAATTACATAAAAATGATATTAAGTGAGCGAGGAGAAGAGGAGGAGGATGCGCAGCAGAGTGTGTTCATGGGAGAGAGCACAAGGGCATATGATGGTTCGCACAAGTTGAGAAGTGAAGTCCATCCATACTCTGGGCTAATTCAAATATCCTTTTCGACTCCATTTTCCGTTCCGTTAGGAGAGGATTTCTCTCTAAAATTCATATTGTCCAAGCTGTTTTATTGCTGGACTTTTATGGCTCTTCAGGCTAGAAATGTCATGCCCTTTATTAGCGTTATTGTATTAGCAGCAATACAAGGATCACATTACACACTGCACCACCACTGTGGCACTACTCTCCACTTCTCTCGGCATCTTTTTATTGCAACGGGATGCAGCAAAAAAATTACTCTGCGTAGAATTTAGGAAAAATCATAAAAAAGAGCAAGGAGAATCGTATTGTGCTTTACCAGAAAAGGGTTTTTCCACGCTGTGAAGTTGGATGATAGCCTATAGAAAAAAGTCAAATAGCTTACAAGAAGAAAAACTTTTTAATAAGCAAACAGAGAGGCACAGCATGAGTACTAGTAGTACGCGTCTATTATGGAAGTAGGTAGTGTGTAGTGTGCTCTGCTCTGTGCCGACATTTCCCACGTTTAATTTTTAAATGTACTCTCCGAGCTAAGTGATGATGGCAGAGAACAAGTTGACGTTGATTTTGTAGGGGGTTTATCTGATAAAAAGTATATAAGAAGTTGTGCTAAATGTGCTAATATTACAGCTCATTTGTTCCATGTGTCATTTTGTCTAGATTAATACCCAACTCCCTAAGCTTATCTCCAACCATCTGCAATGATACTCGCATGAATTGCCACATTCTCTGCCTCTGCGCTGTAAAGAGGACTAAGAAGGATAAAGTTTTGTCTTGCAAGGGAAAAGACAAAAAAAAAGTTTTTGCCAATTTGTAACAGAGGAAGGGGCCTGTCAACTTAAATGAGTTTGTAAATTAAACCCTCATTTTTCAAAAGAAATGAACCTAGCTGTTGTCCATTAGTCAAGTGGATAGAGGAGGAGAGTTTTTTGAGGAGATAAATTGAAAAAATCCGTAGTTAGCTCTTGTTCTTTATATATAATGGCGACATTACGCACAGAATTTTTATTAAAAGGCGACTCTATCTCCTTAAAAAAATAACTCTTGAAGTTGTGGAGAGAGAGAGAGAGAGAGGAGGTGGATGTTGTTGTACATGTATTGGTCATGATCCTGAAGACAGGCCAACAATGTTTTTTTATTATCTCACGCTGGCTCAAGTTAATGTCCTCCAAGTCGATCCCGTCCTATCCATCAATACATTCTATTTTTTCTTTAGCTATTACACAAAAAAGCATGTACCTATTTTGAACGTGTTGTTCTTCAGACGAAAAGAAGAAAAAAAATGATCCGATCGGTTGCTCAGATTTGAACCAAAAAATTACGCCTATAAAGTCAACCTGAGCGTGGCGCAATGCAAGGCCAAGTTAGGCAATGTGGTTTATTAGGGAGAAGGGGAGAGATTATGGATATGCGAGCATTTTTGCAAATGAGTTTGTTGATCACAGGCAGAGGTTTCTTTGAAACAGGTTCTTCGCGGTGGGACACAACTTTTGAGTGCAATTTTTTTCCTTAATAATTTTCATATTACATGAGCGAACTGCTGTTGCTGCTGCTGTTGGCGGGATTCTGTTACCATTTTCTGTTTCTGTTATGAAAGGAGGTTAATGTTCCTTTCTCGATCAGAGATTTTCAGCGATTCTATCATGAAATTGCAAAGGGGTTTAAATGGAAGTAAAAGTGAAACAAAAAAAGTGTATCAATAGACAAGAAAGTAATCACTCTTTTGTACAATGAGATTTTTTTTTCTAATGAATATATCAGATCAAAATCCAACTTTAAATGTCTTCATGGTAGGGTGCAATTTTGGAAAAAGGGATTTTTTAATAAAATTCATAAATCGCCCAGTGTACCAATCCAAATTGAGGGATGAAAATAAGTCCACAAATTGCTAATTCTGCATCGCTCTCAAAATGTAACGGTTGCAGAGCCTCTCCTCCTCTAGTTATAGATAAATGCAAAGTGTGTTAGGCAAAGTGGACCTAAGTCAAGTTGATTGTGGGGAGAAGGGGGTAGTATGCAAATGTGAAATAACCGTTTTCATCTTGATTTCCTAAAAGAGAAGTTTTTTTTTTCTTCTCTGAGGTTTCACAATGACGCTTTAACTATTCCTTTTTGTTTTGGTGGGACGTAGCGGGAGCTTTTCCCATAATATTACAGTAGATGTTAGATTAGATAAGTGGAAACCATGTTTCATAGCTCCTTGTCTTGTCTGCCATGCCAGTCAGACAGGCAGTATTTTTTTCGCTGAGTTTGCTCTAACCATAATAATAATGCTGTTGAGAGTTGTACTTGTCGTGATGATGATCAAATCAGGGCTGGATCGATATACAAAAATGGTGTAGAGTGGTAATATATAAGTGTAACACCAAATTCGTAGGCAGATTTTTCTATTCTGTAGCAAAGTTTATGTAAGCGCTGATGTCAGATGTCGTTTCAAGTGACAAGCTATAAGCAGCAGCGTATGTATGGCGTAGATTACGTGTGTGCGTGTAGCGGGCAAAGTTTTGTCTGGCTCGATTTAACATTGTTCAATGTATTTACTGGGCGAGTTATATCGGCTGCTACGCTGCGGCAGCTACATATATTCGAAACCAATTTTGACATGAGATGCGAAGCGTGTATTCATCATTCTTTGACAATAATCTACTCAATGATGGACTTGGGACAAGATGAAAATGAAAAGATGCTGATCACATCATCAAGTTTAATAGAACATGTGGAAAAATAAATAGCTTTTCTCTTTCTTTTTAGCCAGCCAGTGCTCTACAGCGGCGTGGCTTAAGAGGAAATGTCTTTGATATTGATGATAATTATTATTATTATCACGATAGTCGAGCAGGCTAATAAGATATTAGGGGGGATATCATATTCTTGTTATTGGCATTTCGCTTCATTTAATCCTAACTAGGAATGAAAGGATGCTGCTGCATTAAGAAGAGACGAGTTGTACTTTTAGGAACATGACATAACTGATAACAAAAAAGAGGACTCACTCAATCGAACGTATTGGATGGATTAGGAAGGATTTTATGATGCTAACGTTAATCTTGACTGAATTTTGCCAAAAGGAAAATTCATTTGATATGTAGCCCTTTTTTGCTTGTTAGGAATTACACATGTCGTATTGCTGCGCTGTGTGGTATATATGCACCATCAGGTAGCAACTATTTATTGTCACTTGTTAGTCCCGTCTCCCCGACTAACAATGAAACCAACTTGAGTAACTAATCGTGGGAAGTTATTTGGTATTATCAAATTAGTAATTGGTTTTTCTCTCCACACACACGACTTTGTATACGTCTTGTTAGATTTTTTATGCTTTCTAGACACACGCTCCCTCAAACATTATTTATTGCAGGTTACTGAAGTGTGCAGTCATCATTGTGATACATGTGATACGTAACAATGAAAAAACCCCTTATTAAAGCTTAATTTAATACTGACAATTAGTTCAAACCCTGCTGCCATTGTGTAATATAGGCTTGTCTGAGTGAGTGAGTGAGTTTGCCACTTGTCTCTTTCCTTTTTCACACAGAAAAAAAACTCCACTATTCAAACAGGATTTATGAGAGGTAATCGATTCTTTTCAAGTTGAGTTATGTGATGTGAGTTTTTTCCCCTTCTTCAAAATGTGTCTTTTGTCTCTCCTCTTTTTTACATGTTAAATAAGAGCAGTAGGAGAAAAAATTCGCGAGAATTTTTCGCGAAAAATATATACATACATATAATCACATTCCACATTCCGCAACTAATTTGTGCTAGGTACTTGGGAGGTGTGTGCTGGGTGCGCATACCACATCATTTTCACAGCTCCACGCTACTATATACACGCTACACATGTCATAATTTTTTGATGAAGTTATTCCCTCTCGATAATATGATGATGCAGAGGGTGATGTGATGATGATTGATGGCAAGTAATTTGATGAAGACGAAGAAGAAAAAATCATGCTAATGTAAATTATGTTGACACTTGGTAGTATAATATTAATAACAAAAAAGGAGGAGGTGGAGAAGGATGATGATGATCATGCCTGAATGGGAAGCAGACAGGCAGGTCTTCAAAGAGAAAGTGTGCACATTTGCAGTAATCACGTACGAAAAATATATAATACATAACAATGCATACTTTTAGTAAACATAATAATATTAGTAATAATTGCAGTCATTCAAACACATTCGCGACTCAGCGTCAGAAGGGCTGAGCTGACGAGAGGAGATATTATTATAAAAGGATCATTAAAGCAACACTGAACAATGCCTTGGGAAAGGATATAGGTATATTTTGTTAGGCTTGTGCAAAAAAGGAGACAAGACATCAAACATCATGATTGTCATTTTTTTTGTACATCAGCCACATTTTGAATATATTCTGGCGGCTGAGGGATAGTAGTAGGGACTATATATTCCATTGTAAAGTAAATTGATACTTTCTCAAAGGAAAAAATAAAAACTAACGAGAATTATTTGCTGGTTGCCAACAAATTATGAATGGGAGGAATTCGTGTGTGGTATTTATATAGTGTACCTGTACCTATTTTTATCAACCCATTTATCTTAAATGAATCCTTGTACCTGTTGTGCAGTGCAATGATCTCTGCAAAAAGACATATAAACCTGTGGAGTGTGTGGTCTGGCTTTGAAGATAGGTCAGTCAGCCATGAATAGACTCATCTAGTTTTTTATTTAAAGGGGTTCGCGTTCGTTCGTTTAGTCTTGGTGGGGGGATGTCTGTCTACTTTTGTCCGGATAATTATTTGTATTGATGATTACGGAGTTGGGTAATATGCGATAAGGAAATAATTGCCTTTTAATTGATTTGATTCTTATCATGTGCCGCTATTCATCAATAATGTTGATTTAGTAGTAGGTAGGAAGGAAGTGTGGATGAGGAAGTTACGTGCTGTGCAGCGGCAGAAGGTGTTAACGTATTACGCATTCTAATAATACCTCTGTAACGTGGGATTAACCTGCAATTGTGATTATAAGTCTCCGTCGTGCTGTCTGCGGAAAAAAGTGTAACCATATTTGAGCAATAATAATTGTGAGAAATGTTGATTCAGCAGGTTGGTTAGCATTTATAGGATTTAACCAGGTATACATTATGAGCCGCAGTTGTGATCTCGATTTCACACCTAGCCCACCACCACTACTGACACTAGATTTATAGTGAGTGGGTTGCGGTGTGGCTATTAGCTTAGTTGGAAACGAATTTGCCATGAGCAATATAATATATAAGATTTCTGTTTTGTTTGGGGAATAAAAGGAAGACGCGGAGGAATTGGCCAGGTCGTGACGAAAAAATCACGATGCGCATTAAACTGATAATGCCAGTGAGCATCGGGTTTCCTCGAAAATAAGAAAGTTAATTAGGAAATTTAAGTCGGGGTAGTCATGCATTCAGCTACCAAACAGCTTTTTACCCCCCTTTTTTTGCTAACTACCTATATCGAAAGCAGATTGGGCTCGACAAGATAGACTTATTCATCCACGAGGAGATGGGACAGGCGGTAGAGGATAAAACAAAAGTACAGCAGCGTTTAAAATGAGGAAACGATAGGAAAATGGGGTAAATGACATGTGTCAGTTTACCACTTGCCACAGTTGCCACTTTAAAAAAATTAAAAGACTTTTTTTCTTTCAATAATTTCTCATCGTCAAGTGAGTCACTGAAATATAGTTCAGCGTGACGGTTGCGCTTGTCAAAAATGGAGCAAAAATAAGAACTTGTACGTAGCAGTTCTTTTCATAATAATATGAGGAAGCAAATATTGCGGAATGGAACTCTAAGACGCAGACGACGCAGTGAGTGGCATTATATCCACATTGTCAGAAAAGGCAGCATCAAACATGATATTTAGCTTTAGATTTTACGACCGAATGAGATTTATGAGTGAGTAAACCACACAAAAGGTCAAACAAGGTGCAAGGTCATCAAGGCTTATATATTTTGCGCAGTGACAACTGACAAAAGATTTTCTTCTCCGAAATGGAAAATGCGATTCAAATTCTCAAAAGTCCTCACAAACATTTAATTCTTGGTCTTAGAAAGGATTTTGAGTTTATGATCAAAAGTTTTTTTTGCCTCCCTTCAGCTTGGTCAAGTTTCCTAATAAAATGACAAAAAATCGTGATTTCTTCCCCAGTCCCAAAACTTTATGTGATCTCCTTTGCATGAGAATTCCTTATTGAATTGAAAGATCAGAAGCATAAATGATCCGATAACGTTGTCATACTTGGTGTACCCGTCCAACCATTTTTCGGTCCGTAATATTATTAACTTTTCCATCAATAACATTTGGTTGGTGGGAGTTTAGGTACGAGTTTTCGTATCTCTCCTGGACCTTATAAGTTCAAGAAAAAGTTTGTTAAAATATCTTGTAAAATCTAATCGAAGTTCTACAAATAAACCGGTTGAGATATCCAAATTAAATATTCTACTCAACAAAAACCAAATGCATGAGTTGTTGCATTGTGTATAGTTGTAGACCCAAATCATTTTCTCAAAAAATTTCCCAAATTTCGTACCTAATCTCCCACTGACTTTTTTCCTTCCGAATTTTTTCACCAAGAATTTCGCATCTGTCCCAATGCCATGTAATATGCCACTGTGTCCCTTCATATAAGGGGAAGAAAAGTCAGTGAGTCGTAAAGCAAGTAAAACCAGAAATGTCTGGTGACAGTTTAGGTACCATCCGGAATCCCTTCTTTTACATTCATTTCCCCCCTCTTTTTGATACAACTCCCATGGTCGAAAACTGTCGCGTTAGTCTACAATATCCCGTTTTCCTTCAAATATTATTACATCGCCCATGTGGAAAGTTTTTTTTTCCTCGGAATTTTTCCTTGCTAAAAAATTCCATCCAAGTTTGAGCAAAAAAACACACACACACGCACACACAAGGAGCATGGCTTTGACTTCCACAGAGCATGTGATGCTGATGCTGACTGGTTCGAACTGGCATTCACCTTTTGGTAAATACAGTCACATTGACAGTGGAGTAGAGTCACGACGAGTTGACGGTGTGGCAGTAGTGTCAGAAGTCAATATGTTACATTTTTGGTATGCGAGTCCATATAGGAAACCACACACAGGGAGCCAGGGACCCATATAAAAATCCAAATATAAAGGGAAAACGCTGTCGTTGTCGTTTTTTTCTTACGTGGAGTGGAATATATCACGTCCTTTTTATTGTACGTCGTACAGACCATTGACGACGTAAACGGTATGGCAGACGTGATGGAGACAATGACGTAAGAGTTGACATTACTCGTCGTTCCATTCCATGGGCGTCCTTAAATAGTCCTCCCTAAATCCGAATCTATTCTTATCCGTTAGACTGTCTGCATACCGCTAGAAATCCTTGCCTTTTTTTTCTTCTGAAAAAAAAAACGGTGAGAAACGAGGGCAAATTGCCTCAAAATCCGTTACCTTCTTCGAGCTTTATGTATTTATGCAAAGTGGCTAATATAACGCTACACTTTTTTTTTCTTCTGCACTTGGAAGAGGAGGAAGGGAAAACGGGGAGCTCACGTGGAGATGGGAGGGAGGAAACGCCTGTAAAATTCATGTCTACTAATGAAAGCTGATTCATTTAAAAGAGCAAAACCACAAGATATGGTGACTGAATCATGAGCAAATTTCCGGAAAACCGCATTCATTTTTCATGACAGCACTGTTAGCTCATATCTTGCTAAAAATTCAATTTCCCCAAGTTTTAGCTCAAGCTGCGCTTGAGTTAGTCAGTCCTTGAAGCGATAAAAAAAAGATGGGACGTCGAGTTATCCTTTCTAATTTCTCGTTTTATATGTAGATAACCCAAGAAGCGGCCGGATTGCGTGAAACGTTAAAAAGCGTTGTA